>OMLB01055213.1:0-12346 GCA_900302555.1 Myripristis jacobus
GATATAAATATCCAGATTAAAGGAGCAGTCCGTGCCATAAATCTGCAGTAGTATCTTCTGCAGGCAGGTAGGGGAGGCCTCATGAGAGAGGCTGTGATGTTTATGCTCACACCTTTATCATAGACTCAACTTAGGATAAAAGACTGTCATTTCGGCTTTGTAATGAATCTTCAAAATAGAAATACCGCGTAGCGTAAGATAATGTCTTTTTGAAGATGCAAATAAAAAAAAAACATACTGAACTGAGACGCCATTTGCCTGTGAATGAAGTGCATCTGTGCGTATGACTCATATGATGTCTTTTTGAGAGAGGAAAAAAAAAATCAATCCAGAAGTGATTTGTGATTTGCCTCAGAGTGTTTGCAAGCTTTCCTGGATATTATTTAACCTGAATGTAGAATCCCTCACACTTCTGGGAATACCTTAACATATACTAACATCTGTTTATGGACTTTGTGTATCCATGCAAATGGGCCTGTGTACACGCATGCATGTGAGTGATTCCGGGTGATTATTTGCACATATGTATGCGTATGTGTGTGTGTGCATGTACATCTGTCTGTGTATGAATGTGTACTGATGTGCAAACTGAGCGCCTCCGCCTTTGTACGTCAATAGCTGGGGGTCCCTCGACACCTGTGTGGTTTACAGAGCTGTGAAGCGGTGTGAATCGTGCTAAGTGAGGCGGTTACCTCAGAAAAGAAAGTTCCACCTGATTCCATGTGGACTGAAGCGGAGGGGAAGGAAAAGGGAAAAAGATCCATTGAGAGGAATGTAATTAGACCAGGCTTGGAGGTTCATTTGAGCTGGGCAATTACCCCTCTAATTATCAGGTAGTGGAGGAAAGAGAGAGGAGGAGAGGGGCGAAGGAAGGGAAGGAGGGAGAGGGGAAGAAACAGAGAGAGACAGAGCAGAAAGTAACCAGAGAGAGTAAGCGAGAGATACTATTGTTCCCAAAAAACACTTTTATAATGAAGAGATGGTAAACTAAAATATATCATTTTACAAAAAAATTATTAAGTTGTCTTCACTGGGGGTAGAAAACATCATGAAACTGAAGTCCTTGCAGAGAGAAGCCTGTCAGCTGATCTCTCATCAATCCACAATTAGAACACATCCTCAGTTTTTAATTCCTCCCACCCACATTTGATTGACACTTCAGCTGCACTTGTCGTCCTCCATTAGGCTCAGCAAACTGTAGTAACTCTTATCAATTCTTATCAACTCTTAACTTTTATCAATCTAACGTTATAGCTCTTTAATCTGATATGAAGCTTTAGTTGGCAACGGCATCAGACATGGACTTTCTCCCAACTCTGCCACTACAAGCCTCTAAAGTTTTTATCAAGTTAGCTCTACAGCAATGTTAGTCATTAAAAAAAAAAAAAAAAAGTTAAAATATTTCTGCAGTGCTAGTAAGACCTGTAGCTATTTCAGTTCCGACAAGTGGAATATCCTCACTTTGCTGGACAGCTGGTTGGTCTTATCAGGGCCAGAACATATTGCTACCCTGCAGGGGAAACTAAAGCACATCCAGTGCTGCTGGAATGGATTACTATAGAAACCAGAGCCCCTAAAATTCCATTTTTATTCACTTCTATAAACTTTCCAATCTTGTAATTCAAGAATTCAGTATTCAAGAATTAACCTAAATTTTAAAAAAAATGCCAGTTTCAGCTGGGTTTATCATGCCACAGTTGTAGTGCTGCAGTAGCCTTAAAACAGGGGCAGACAAGGAACCAAACCCAAAGAGCAGCTCAAGTTGCCACGACTGCAAAGCACCGGCAGAAGAAACACTGAGTCATTCTTTGCTGAAACTGAGGTCCTGAGCTCCCAGCTGGAGTCTCATACATCAACCCCCCACGGTGGAAAATGAGGAACGTGACACTACTGCTTTATCTCAAAGCAGCTTTACCTACTGAGGCAGACACCAGAGCCTGGCTCGTTTATCCCTTGGATGTACAACAAGATAGAAGAAGCTCATCGCCACAGACACTTGTACATGATCCAGTTACGGTAATATGCCTGAGGACAAAATAACAGAGCCTGTAATGAACATTTAGACAACAGTCATTCATACTAGTGAAGTTTTAGTATGACCAGAATCCTTCAAAATACCATACCATACTCATATGTAAACAAATAAGCAAATCAATGAATGAGCAAACAAACAGATAAATAAATCCACACATAAATAAATAAATAGTTTTTGTTGACCTGTGGTTAAATAATGAGCAAATATGAAGTGACATCTGTGCTTCAAATTATATTACAATTTTATTACCTTTGTGCATCATCACATCTGTACTGCCAAAGTTATTTGTGTTCCTCATTGCTCAAGAGAGTACTGTTTGTTTGTTTTATGAGATGTGACTGTATTTGTTCCTCCAGTCAGCCAAATCTAAATGTAAAGCCAATATCATTATTGAATTGCTGCACGGAATTAATCATCTCCAATAAATAGCCAGATAGCTGCATTTACAGACAAATAGCCCCCAGCCACAGAAAAGAGAGAGAGTGAGAGAGAAAGGGGCTTGGATAATGGCACCTAATGGGCTGTTCTTGAAATGCAGCCAATGGCTGGAAGACTTGCTCCCTGATTACTGACATTAACCAAAGAGTTCAATTTTCCTCTGGGACTCTCTGCATGACAATATCTATCCTCCTCTCCATCGCTCTTGCTCTTTGTTTCTTCGATCCATCCAGTGATTTTCTTCATTCAGTGCTCCCTCTATTGGGTTTTTAATGCAGATATTATTATGCGCAGTCTTGAGATATTTCTATTCTCATGAGTGCACGATCAACAGTCCAAGTCATTCTTTTTTCAGCTAAACAAAAACAAGAGTGAGGTAATTGTCTTTGGGGCACAGAGAGAAAGATATTGTTGTTGCCTATCTCATGACTCTCATAAGTCAAGACAGAAATCTTGGCGTAATCCTGGACTCAAATTTAAATTTCAATATCCACATCAAATCAGTAACTTTGTCAGCTTACTATCATCTAAAAATATTGCAAGATCCACCGCATTCATGTCCAAACATGACTTAGAAAGGCTTATCCATGCTTTCATTTCAAGGAAATAGACCCCTGCAGTAGTCAGTGCCTAGGCCTTTAAAAAACAAAAAACAAAACTCTACTGCAACCACAACTTATTCAAAATGCTGCAGCCGACCTTCTGACAAAAACAAAAAATATAACCACATTACGCCAGTCCTAAAATGCATATACTGATTAGCAATCAATCTGAGAATTGATTTTAAAATGTCGGTACATGTCAACAAGTCACCCAGTGTTTTTGGGCCCAATTTCACCCCATTTGAACCTTCAGGGAGCCAGGGGTCATCTGGGACTGACCTACCAGTTGTCCAGAGAGTCAGGACAAAACACAGTGAAGCAGCGTTTTGTTATCAAGACGATATTAGACAAACCAAAATACTTACTACTTTTTCACTGCCTCTCCTGCCTTGTAATGAAACTTTTGTACTTTTGCTATTATTGTATTTTTATTATTCTGCAAAGCACTTTGAATTGCCTCTTTGCATGAAATGTGCTAAATGAAGTTCCTTGGCCTTGCCTTGGGAAGTATTACATTTATTAAAGTTCGCTTTTCTTGAATGATTGTTTCAATACTTTTGTTTTACAGCACTTTGTAAATTTAGAGCAGTAATCTGCAAGATACATAATTTTCTTTTGATATTATTTTGGTGACATCCTTTGTCCTGAGCAGCTATTACTGTACTGTTTCTGCACAGCACTTCATGATGTAACAGGGTGTCTTGGGTGTCTCCCCTGTATTTTCTGCTGCAGCTATTCTGCAGGTGGCACCATTTTCTTTGTCTGTTCAGCCGTGATGGCTATCACCACTCATGCTAACTACTCAGTTTTTCTTGTAGCGGGTGCTGCTGCCAGAGACATAAAATGCATCACATCCTGTCTGCCAGAGGATTTATCCCAGGGAAAAACCTGCTCACTGCTGGGTACAGCAGATGTGAAATTGTTTTTGAACAGGGTGTGTTTGGGTTACATCAACTGGTGATAGAAAGCAGCAAAACAAGAAATGTCTTTATATGAAAATGTTGCAGACAGCCACTATAAGAGAAGCCACACAACACACAAATAATGAAAACATGCACTACAAATGCAGCCATGTAAAACTCTCCACTGAGAGAGGGAAGATTACAGAGATGAAATGCACACAACTTCTGTTAAAAATTCCTTCCAAACACAAAAACAAATCTGCACAATCTCTCCTGAATATATATATTTGTGTCCTGCACTGAGAGAGCCCGGCTGCCAGGAAAAAATGGCATTTGGAAGTGTTGTTTGGAAGAGTTGTCAGAGGCATTTTGTCCATGTCAAAAAATACAACATTACATACAGTACAAAAATGTTAGCGCCTTATTTGGCCACTCATCTTTATCTTCTAGCTTAATATCTGCTATCAACCCAGCACCAGTTCATGTCAGTAATACAGTGCTATTCTTGTTTTCCCCACCCAAAACAGTTACATAAAAATAATAGTATTATGAGGCAAAGGAGCACAAGTTTGATCTCAGTTTTAACTGTTAATTCATGTTTTCATGTATATGTCACACTTTTTTCCCCGTAGGTTATTGATCAGAAGGGCCCCCTGTCAAATTCTTAACCCAGACCTCAGAGGTAATAAAAACCCGTTTGGGAAAAACGATGCGCGCAAAGACACACAGTGGAGAAGTGCGCCTTTTTCAATTATTGCCCTACAAGAAAGAGCACTGCATTCATTTCAGGTTGTGTGCGCATGATACGTTTATAGACTAGCAAAACGATTTGCAGCAACTTCATCCTGCATGGTTGGTAGCCTACAAGTATTATAGGAGCTTCATAATTGTTAAATCTGTCAATGACCGGTTCTGATTTGCTCTTACTTTACTTTACTTTCCTCCTCACTTTCCTCCTCACTAATGTTGGATTCAACTTTATTTTTGAAAAATGTATTTATTGGTTTGCATTGGTTTGCATTTTTTGGCTGCAACTGCCGCATCTTTTTTAATTCTTTCTTTTCTTTTTAGTGCTCCCGATTTCTTCCCCATTCTAGTAGTGTTAGATAGACTGTCACGAGCTAGCTAGAAATGACTCTGCCGTGAGTGACCGCGTGCGCTGCGCTCTGGTTCTGACTCGTTTGTCCTAGCTTGGCTTTTAGAACTCTCAGATGTAACAAACCAACCAGGCAAACAGGCTACGGTAGCCTGCAAGGTTTTGATACGGCGATCATGAATCATTTTTGACAGCGTCTATTATTTAGGTAAGACAAAAAGGAAGTCACAAATATTAACAGTAAATGGTGAAATTATTTATTTTTTCCAGCAAGGGCTCAGGGGGCCCCCCAGGTCAGGCAAAGGGGCCCATGGGTCATAAAACCCATGAGCCTATGGCAAATTAAGCTACAGGTCCCCTTATATTCCTGTTTACCCAGTGGGAAAGCGATGTCAGCAGCACTGCGGTGAGGCCACCTGTGGCTTGTAAAAAATGGGACCAATATTTACTTTGGTGACTACGAGGTAAAAGAATCGGTCATCTGTGTGCACATTCACTTTTCCCACTGAGGAGAAGAGACTCAGGACAGTGAAACCCATGTGACACACACACACACACACACACAGGAAATGACTGTAGGTCAGTTGTCTCCTTTCTGAACTGTCTTGGCATTAACAGTCACATGACACAGACACAGGCTCCACCACATTGGCTGTAAGCGTAAATGCAGCTTATCTTTGGCTCAGAAACATTGACATTTCGTTGTATTTGTAGATTTGCAGAAATGTAAAATGCAAACATTTTATTCTGGCAGCTGGGTTGACTGAGACAGATTGTGTCTCTTGCAACAGAAATAACAGAGTTGTTCTGTGTTTGTCTGGAGTCGGAGTCTCGGGCCTCGTCAGCAAACACTGGCCAGGCCGGACGCGACTGGAGCAGACTGGGCTGTGCTGCGTCATTAAAGGCACCAAAAACATGGACTGCAGCCCTGCTTGGCTTCCAAGGCTGCAATCTGAACAAAGTCAGCCATCCCTGGGAAACTGAGAGAGTACACACACACACACACACACACTTGGCAACCAAGCAGGCTACATAAGGCCATTTAAGGATTTAAGGCTGGAGACTTGCCTTGGATCAGATGGTAAAACACTTAAAGCTTTTAGAGCAGGCCTAGAAGGAGTGACCACTGTAGCATATTTACAAGCTTAAGTAAAAGCCCAGTTCATTCTAGGAGGCATCCAACTGCCTGTCGAAAACTACGAAGGCGTACGCACTCAATGAGGCCTTGTTGAGTGAAGGATTCCACTTTAAAGGATTCCAAGAAAGGCCTGCAACTATTTTCTTTCTTTCTTTAAATACAAAATGCTCACTTTATTTAAAAAAAAAAATAATAATAATAAAAAAAAAAACTAAAACAGGCTGCCGGCATTGTTGTCTTTGTCAGAGCTTCAGTAACTTGTTGATGAATGCTCACTTGAGGGGTAATGATTTTGTGATCGATCTCTCTTTAAACATAAGAGAAAATTTGTGTTTTTGTTCTTGCTGTGACTGAACGGTGGAAAAAAACGGACTTTATTGGCACATTCTATTGTGCCACTTAAGAGACTGAGCAGCAATTTGCTAAAGAGGCAGCACAACTCCAACAATGGTGTTCAAAGCCGACAACAGCGCGGTGATTGATAGTGAATGTGGCTGAGCCGCCAACAGATTTGATGTTGGTGTTTGGTTGTTTATTTTGGACCGTGTGATCACATGACCAAAACACTGACAGGCAAAACTGTTCTCTTTTTTTATCCAGCCCCTCTTCATCACTCTGTACACACACCGACCCACACACAGACATATCCCACCATCTCTCTCTCTCTCTCTTTCTCTCTCCTCCCTTCCCTCCATCCCTCCCTCTGTGAGGAGGGCTATCTCTTCCTCCATCTGCGTGTAAGAGAGGCTGTCCTGGTGTGTCGGTAATGACAAAGTCCCAGTGTTCCTCTCTGCCAATTAGCCCGGCCGTAATTATACAGACACATATGGAGCTGTCAATCACCTGGCTCCCTCACACAGGAACTCACCCACCCAACAGAGAGAGAGAGAGGGAGAGAGAGAGAGAGAAAGAGTTCCCTGCAGCTCGCTCTATACCACTCCAGGAGACCACACGCTGTGCCAATAAGTAGTGTGAAAAAGAGTTTCGTTCCATTACTCGAACTGTGCAGAAATCCCACACTGCACTGCAAAATGGCATTAAACAGGATTAGAGGGGAGCTTCAACAACAACCGCAACAAAAACAGGTCCTTTTTTTTTATGTTCGTTTTGTTTATTTGTCATTGTAATTTCCAATTAACTACGTAATTACCATTTTTGTCACAACGCATTCTCCAAATTGTGGCCAGGAATGAAAAACTAGTTGCTGATTTAGCCATCTGCAGAAACAGGTGCAAAGAGAAGTAGTCTTTTGTAAAGTGCGGTTGTTATTTACTTATTTATTTATTTATTTTTAAAGAAGAGCAGTCAGTTTAATGCATTTTGCTTTTTGAGACGGTGACATGGTGGTGTAGGCAAGATACAAAATTGAAGCCCGTAGTGGTAAATGTAATTGTAGAAGTAGGTGATTTAACTTGTTATCTGATATTCCTGAAAGCACTGGTATATTCATTGCTATTTCTCAAAAACCAATCACAAAATCATAACCTGAATCGCTTTTTTTTTTTTTACAACTTTATTCGAAATCTGATCACAGAAGTCCTTGTTTGTGCTTTTCCATGCTATATGAGAACTTGAGGAAGAAAAAAACATGCATTTCAAGACATTATTATTATTATGAATAATAATATTGTTATTGCTCAGATGCACTTTTTACACAGTTGCACAGTGCCTGCTTTATCCTTGAAAATGGAAATACACATCAGGGGGAAAACACCACATAATAGGGAAGGAGATTTTTTATAGGATTTGTAATGGCATGTTACAGATCAACACATTAACATCCTTTACAAATGATACTCAGACTTACATTATCCACTCATCCAGCTGCATTAATTAATCCCGCTTTCAGCGCATGTAAATAAATGCGTTCAACTGCAAGTCAATAGAAGGCCTGATTTCCCTGGAGCATAACATGGCATCTCCAAGAGAGCTATTCTAATGAAAGTTTCATTCTGAAATAGATAAAATGTCGTACTAGTTATTCATCACACTCTCTTGTCCTGCGTCTCCACTCAATTGTATTTCCATATCTTCTACCCAACAGGACACCAATTATCTGGTAATGACGGTGAATCAACAGCACTGAGAGGTAGAGTGACAAGATGAGGAGAGCATTTCTGAATGCATTTAAGTGTGAGCAGGTGTGTGTGTGGGTGTGTGTGTGTGGACGGTCCAGCTCAAAACCCAGGGATAAACAGTGGAAGGTAGGAGGAGGGGGTGGAGGGCGGAAGGGAGGTTTTGTCAGGAAAACATTTAAAAAGAAACAATAGAAAATGTTGGAGGAGCAGGAGGAGGAAGGAGGTCCAGAGTCCCAGCACCAAGACTTACCTCTGGGATGTCTTCTTATACTTCCTCCTGCCAAAAACAGCAAATACAATGAGAGTGAATGAGTGAATGCTACATTTGTCTTTTTTTTTATTACATCCACTTTGTCATTCTTTACAAAAAACATCTTTGGTAGCTGTTAAATCTCCACTTTCACAAGTCGTTTAATCTCATTTTCAGGCTTAAAAAAACATTGTTTTTCTTAGAAAAATTGTCTCATCCCTCCTCCAGAGGGATGAGACAATCCCACTTGTTTTCCACTGCAGTTTCACCTCTTCCAGGAATTCTTCTGGGAACAAGAATGAATATGTTGATATGACAGGCAGATCAACCCACTAGTTTCAAGAAAATGACACTTTATTCAAGAGAATTCAGGGAAACAAGTTGACTACTGCTGAAAACAAGTGGGATTATCTGATCTCACTGGCAGATTTTTCCACTTTGAAGGAAAAACATGATTTTAACACTGAATATGAGACTAAATGACTTGTTAAGATGGAAATTTGTTGCAGTAAATCCAAAAACATAGGAGGAGGAGGCAACCAGAGTGCTGCAAAGACTTCTCTGAATTGCAGAAAGTGTGTGCATTTTCCGCATTTATATGTAAAGTTCATTGCATTGCACTGGTTGTCTCCTTTCCTTTATATATTTATTTTTGGGGATGCTGTCAGCTCCAACAGTCTCATTTTGTTCTGTTCACACAAGTGCATTTAAACAGAATGCAAATGCTTTCAATTATTCATGCAGAGGAGGGATTTATTGTGAGAGAGGTTTAATGATATGCAACAAAGATGTGCATACACACACACACACACACACACACACACACATACCACTCCACCAACTGACACGCCACCACACACACACCTACACACACACACGCAAATATACACACAGTACCAGTCATATAAAAACACACCCACTATCGCTGACACTAACATTTGACCTGTAACACACCCACAGCTCTGTGAGGAGATGGCAGCGTAGCTCTAAAAGCTGCTTGTGATGAACTGAGAAGTCCTCCCCTCTTCACACTCATACACCCACCCGCACACACCCGCACACACACACACACACACACACACACACACACACACATACAATCATACAACACACTCGGAGTATTCATATTAGCAAGGTTGAGGGAGAAATTGAATGGGAGTAGAGTGGACATTTAACTGTTTGCCATGGTCATTTGACTAGTTCAGAAAATGTCCATGTTCATTGTTGTTTGTCGTCATGGTGACAACATCAGTGGGGTTCCCACCTAGTTTGAGAACGCCGTTTTGACCCACCGTCCACACTAAGCCTGTCTGTTTCTTGTTGATGCTCCTCATAATTTTAGTTATGAGAAACCACATAAGTTGACTTCACTCACCTCTCTATGGTCTCTTGCTAGCCAGTCCAGTATAAAAACTCATAGCATTGTTAGTTATCAGAGAGGTAGCCAATAGCCAGAGTGCTTCGACATCCAGTACAGGATGCAACATTGACACATCTGGAGACTGTCCATCTAAAAACTGCTGTGCTTTCAAACGGGTTTTATCTAATATTTACTATGACAGGCTGCATCTGGTTCTACTGCCAAAATGCAAGGGTGTTGCTTTCACTGACCTTTCAAGGAGTCGGACATTAAAAAACTATGTCATGTAAATTATTGACTTGCGATATGGTTCAGAGAGTAAAATCAGAAGGAATTAATGCGCTCATGAAGAAACTAATAGATATTCATCTTATTTTTATGGGAATACTGATGTAGCTGCTTCACGTCTTTTTTTTTCTGTGTGTGAGACTTCCGGTCTGGCACTTCGTGGGTCACTGGCTAGCAAACTCACTTTTCACCTCAGCAGCCAACACAACCGATTGATTTGCTCCTACAACATCGCCAGATAAGTTCAGCCAAACTGTTTCCTTCCACATTCCAAAATAAGGTGGATACCAAGGAGGGCGTCCATTTTCATGAGTTGATGACAAAAATGCCATGTTGAAATTTTGTGAATGATACTTTGGTTTCCGCTCTCCAGCAAAAACTGCATAAGTAGAGTAAATAACAATAATTAACAACATGAAAAAGCATTCTTTTCAGTGTTGGTCAATTGAATTGTGACTTTTGCCTCACTTCGGTGACTCTGTGATCTGCTGGTTTATATTGAAGTTGATTCAGATGTTAACCCAAACTACACAGTGCTAGGCAATGGCAGCAGTTCAGACAAAAATTGCTGTAACTCCGACCATCCTATGTTGATTTGAATGGGAGTATCCATTCTACTCCCATTGTATTTCTATGGGAGGACCCAGTGTCAAACAGCAAGAGGATTTACCTTCCAGTCACAGCACTTAGCTTGATTTTTCCTGGAGCTCTGTGTAAAACTGCAACGTAAGGAAGTTCTCCTCTGGAAATAAATGTTAAAAGCTCTGAACGAGCTCAGGAAAATGGATGAAATTAATCATCTGGGGTCCATCACGATAGTCAAATGAAATAGGCATGAGGCACCGGGGTCGAATGGTTGTGGAGCACGCTGAGGAGTTGGAGAGTCAGCATGATTTTCTGCCATAAAATCAGAGTGAATCATAAAGAGGGAACTGAGAGAGAAAAAGAGGGGGGTTATTAGAGAAAAGGATATAAAGAACAAAAGGAGGAGTGAGCAAGCAAAACAGAGGGAATGACAGCAAAGAAGGAAGAGGGATGGTTCGGGGGAGAGAGACAACAAAATGAGAGCTTAAAGGGCAGGACGAGGCAATCATTTTTCACGTTTCTCGCTCTCCGCACCCCCTTTCCTGCTCCGTATCTCCCCTTTCCTCCCACCTCCTCCTCCTTTCATTGAGCTCGCCATACCTCCATGTATGTGTGTGTGTGTCAACAACAGTGAGCCTCTTCTAATTAGCAGGCTTTACAGAGGGGCCTCAGTCTAATGAAGGTGTGGGTTGAATGCGGTCAGGGGATTTTCTAAGAATGAATACAATAATACAGTTCAAAATAAAGGCGTTCTGTAATATTTAACCCTATTACAGGGTATTTAGATTACTGACTGCCCTGCTAAAAATCTCCATTTTAATAAGTCATTTAGTCTCAGTACAGTCTTAAAACCTGTTTTTTCCTAAAACAAATGAAAATCATTTTGTTTTCAGAATTGTCTTCAGTCAAGTGTTATTTTCTTGACAACAGTGGACTGATTTGCCTTATTCCACCTTATTTCAACATATTTCTACTTGTTCCCAGAAAAATTGCCAAAACAAATGAACCTGCATTGGAAGCAAGTGGGATTATCTCATCCCACTGGCTGATATTTGTTCACTTGTTTGATGAAAAACAAGGTTGTAAAACTGAATATGAGACAAGATGACTTGTTCAGATGGAGTGGTATTTTTTTTACATGTCATGCTGCTGTGAGGGTCACTGGTTTCACCTTAAGATGCCCTTCCCTTATGGGAGCTCTTTGTGATGAACTGTTGATCTAGTGATTAAACAATGCATTGATTTCCATTAATCAATGGGTGACAGAGAGGTCGGTACTGACGAGGTGATCTAATTTATTAATGGTAATCCATTGCAATCCATTTACCGACACAAGAACACAATAGTAATTTGTCAGGAAAGTAATAAAAACATAGCGGGCACTTCATGCATCGCATTGATCAATGTACGTCACCACAGCATTAGACTGAACCAATGACGGCCGAGCGGAGGAAAATTTGACACTGTGCAAAATAAACTCATTTATACTCTCTCTCTCTCTCTCTCTCTCTCTCTCTCTCTCTCTCTTTCTCTCTCTCTCTCTCTTCACTAATGAATTTATACTCTCTCTCTCT
>OMLB01055214.1:0-10066 GCA_900302555.1 Myripristis jacobus
ACGCCCTGCCCCCACCACCCAGCCCACAGGAGACACACACACACACACAAACACACACACACACACACACACACACACACACACACACACACACACACACACACACACACACACAGACGCTGCTAAATATGATTAATCCATGATTATCCTGATTAGGCTTGACCCAACCAGACTAATGCTCTAAACATGTTCCCTCCATTTTTTCTGTTTTAACACCACTCTCATCTTTCCTCCTTCATTTTCGCACCAGGCGCTGATTCACTCCGTTTATCCCTCCTTTTATTCTTCCCTCTCTCCTTGGAGCATGACTGTGAGCACCCCAGGCAGGGACTGTCAGCCGCAGTAGCGCTCCAGCTAAATCTGGCCACACTCAAGAATAAGTCGTCCGTTGTAGTCACACACAGCTGCTTTATTCACGCATGTCCAACTACACATGTATACATGTGCACGAACTGCACACATACACACACACAGGAAGGCAACACAGACGCACATGCCTGTTTTTCCCGGCCGCCAATTTAGTTTTGCTCCCAAGTGTCGCCAATCAATAAGGGAACACTGAAAGCACTCAAATGAGAGCATGCGAGTCACAAGCCACTCCTGTCCTCGATATGTGTGTGTGTAAATAGAAAACAACATGCACGCATCCGGGGAGCGTGTGATTGATGAAGCGAAACTTTTCTCCCTCAGTTCGTCGGCGCCTTTTTGATCTGCGGTGATTGTCAGAGCGAGGGAGCGCCCAACGGAGAGAGAGCAAACTACCCACGCCTCTAGAATACTCACTAGTCAGACAGACCTGCCTGAATATTTATACTCCTCCATTCTCCCACTTTCATTCTCTTTCAGTGTTTCCCCCCACTATCTATCACCGATTCTGTCTTTATACCCCCTCTACCTCTCTCTCTATCTTTCCATCTCTCTCCTGGCTCTCCTCCTTCATTAGGCCAACCCGAGCTGCAGCAGTGTTAAGACTTGCCTCGTAGGGACGAAGCCTGTATGCATTCATATTTATCAGAGGAGTAGACACTGATGCATACATTTGTACTGATCCTCTTCTCTACTCAACAGGCCTCAGTGCAATGAAAGGGATTCCTAGACAGAACAGAGAGAGTGAGAGAGAGAGTGTGTGTGTGTGTGTGTGCGTGTGTTTGAATCTGTGTCTGCCTGTGTGTAAGAAAGCGAGAAAAGCCTCAAAGGTATTCATTATTCAATTTCATTTCTATTCTGCCCTGATCCAGTCATCAGAATATGTATAGCATGCCTGTGTTGTATACCATATAGATAGCTGCTGGTTGTGAACAACAATATGTCTTTGTTCTCCGTCCTTGTTTAGAGTCCAAGGAATCTCTAAGCTCAACGTATCCCAGCCGCCCATTCACACCCACGCCACCCAAAAATGTTTGCGCGCGTCTAGTCTCTCCTACTCACCTGAGCGAGGCAGATTAATGCGTCAGCGTTATTGGAGTCACGCCGTGCGGCCGTTCATCGCCTCTCGTTTTCTTATTCTCCCTTCACTAAGCATTTCCCTCTCTTGTCGAAAAAAGTGCAGAGATCCACCGTGCACATTAACGGTTGGAGGTGTGTGTGTGTGTGCGTGTGTGTTTGTGCACCTACTGCGTGTGCATTTGTGTGTATAAAAGTTACCGAGTAGAAAAAAGCCAAAAGTCACCGTAGTCAAGTAGAATAAATGTAGCAGCAACACGGGGAGGTGTGTGGCTGCCTGTCCTGTAGCTGTCCACACACACACACACACACACACACACACTCTCTCTCTCCCTCTCTCTCACACCCACTCAGGATGATCAAACTTACATTATGTCTTTTTTCGTTCATTGCCTCTCCAGTTTGCTCTCCCACTATGAGTAGTTACAAAGGAGAGGAGAGAGGTAAGGACGCTCAAGGAGAGGGAAAGAGATTTTACTCGCTGGTTTTCTTCTTTCAAGTGCTGCGGCATTAAACTGACAGTGAGGTGTCAGAAAATCTTATGGCTGCATATTATTATTACACAGGTATGGAGCCATGGAGAAAAAAAAATAGGCACAAGTGGATTTTTTTTTTATTTATTAAAAAATGCCTCTTCTCTTTTTAATAGAGTGTTATCTACAGTATGCGATGGCTAATAAACAAATTTTTTTTTTTTTTAGTGCGTACAGTTGACATTTCATTTTCCTCAAAGGCACTTTATATTTTTTTCAGTGAGCAGGTGCCGCTATGTAACCACTTTTCCGGGAGATACCTGACTGAAAATTAATTAGCCATTCTGTCTCCCTCACCCTCTCTCCGGGCTGCTGTGTCAATATCTCTTGGTAAATATTCTAAATGTTTCGGAGAGGAAATCAGCAAATGCGACGGGAAGTTGTTTATAACTTGTTGCTTTGCAGTAATGTACCAAAAAGCACATTCACATGCAAATAGGAGAAAGCTGCTGTCAGCGTTTAGACCAACAATATGGGAAATGGTAAAAGAGCTATCGGCAGACAGTTTTTGTATTTTTCTTTCTTTCTTTCTTTCTTTTTTTTTAAGTCAGTGGTTTCCTTTGGGAATGTCAGAGTTTGTTCTTCTGTGGGAGTCATTTAAGAGGGCATATTCAGTGCATTGAAATCCTGCCTTGTTATGACACTCAAGATAGGCTACTTTACAGGGCCAAGAGGAGAATCCATTTCTATTCCACAGTGCCTCCTTCTCTAACTCGCTCCTCTAATAAAGAATAAACACTCGGAGGGGGCTAACTCTGCATTCGTCTTTAAAGATTTGCTTCTGCCTTTTAATGAGCAAATGTTTCTTTTTGCCTCTACATGACTGCTTAGTACTACTAGTTAAAACTCTTGTGCACGCAGCAGTGGGTGTACTCGCTAATCCATCGGAGACGCTCTTCTATTCATAGAGAATGTGTCCTAACATGGCTTTTGTTTCTTCAGAGCCGCCGTCCCTCTCCTCTCAGCCCAAGCGGAAGACAACTGCTGAGCTGGACAAGAATATAGACATCCCCTGTGTGGCCACAGGTATGCCGTGTGTGTCTGCGTATGTGTGTGTGCATGCATATGTGGACACATGTATCTGTAGCTTCTCACACCCTTAGTTCCTCAGTCACCAGTTCCCACCATTTTCTGTGTATGCGGCTGTACGTCTGTTGGCATGTGAGTGTGCATGTGTGTAAGCACTGATATGTTTGAATTGACCTTGACCTCAGGTTTGTGCGCTCGGCTTGGGTCCCACTCCATGTAGTTTGGTCTCTGAGGGCGAGTCTGATCATTCGATTCGAATGTGAGCTGTCTCCTGTTCAGAGTGTTTGAAGGTGACTCTATCCACCCCGCATTATGCTGAGGTTTGGTGCCATTCAGGTTCGATGCTGTGGGCGAAGCTTTTTTGGACACTTGCGGTGTACTTTTGGCAGCATGAGCAGATTAACATCCTGAGACCAAGCCTGAAAATTGCACTTGTTCCTGGTGCCTCTGTTTAACTGGATTACATGAAAACACTCAAACGCATATGAGCAGGGGTGGACACAGCTGTAAAACTGCAATTGAGACCCTCCCCCTTCTCTACCTCTCTCTCTGTCTCCCTCTCTCTCTCCCTCTCTCTCTCACACACACACACTGGGTGAGTTTATGTTCCTCCTCAGTAATCTGATACAGTGGCAGTGTAATTAAATAGTCGAGGCCTGGGGGTATGGAGAGAGGGAGAGAGGCAGGCAGGAGGAAAGAGGGAAGCAGGAAAGACAGATAGAGGACAGAGTGAAAGAGTGAGAGAGACACAGAGAGGGTGAAAAACAGCCCATGAATGTCTGTGAGAGCATGACACCAACAGATCGCGGCAAAGTGTGGGATTCATCTCTCCCTCTCCCTCTGTCTCACACACACACACACACACACACACACACACACTGGTGTGGAGGGTTGAGACAGAGTAATTGCATGAGCCGTTTCTGCCTGTCATATTCGGCATGTCCATCAGACAGGTGGAGGTTGATAGATATCCACTGTGCTCCTCTCGCCCACATCTTTTATTCAGCATGTTTTTTGCCCCTTGCCGTCACCCTTACCTTACCACCCACACCCTCCAATCAATATATTATTAGCAGTCATTATGCCGACATGCATATTTATAGTGGGAGAGGGGAGCTGGCAACAAAGAAAAGAGAACTGTAGAAAAAAGGTATTTGGGTGTTTCAGTTTGTTATTTAGGAAGGTTTTTTTTCCCCGTGTGTGTGTGTGTGTGTGTGTGTGTGTGTGATGTGTATGTGTGCGTGCGTGTGTGAAGGTGTGCCCCAGCCCAGGATAGAGTGGTACAAAGACGCAGTGCCTCTCTCCAGGCTGGCCAACCCTCGCTACAAGGTCACTACGGCAACGGGGCTGACGGTGCGCAGGGTGCAGCCGGGAGACGGAGGAATATTCCAGTGTTTTGCTCGCAATGCTGCCGGAGAGACGCAAACACACACGCAACTCCTCATCTCCAGTGAGTCCGTCTCTCTCTCTCTCTCTCTCTCTCTCTCTCCCTCTCCCTCTCTCTCTCACATTAGTGCCATTTTCTGTTGCTTCAATATTCTTTTCTCCTTGGTCTTGAATAAAACTCCCACTTAACTACCTTTCTCTGTCTGCTGGCCCTCCGTTCGTCTCTATAGATTTAAGGCTGGTTTTGCAAGTGTGTGATCATAATTAAGCGGCCACATTCCCCAAGGACCCTCCATATACCACTAACCTCCATATACATACACAGACATGTACCACTGGGTAATGAATAAAGCATACATTGATTAGAGAGGATGTGTCTGTCTGTTTGGATCAACGCTGTCGCACTTTCTTATTTTCATTCGTCTCTCTCTTCTCTCCGGTAAGCCTCTCTCTCCCACCACACAGCAGAGCGCTCACTCTCTCTGTTTTTTTCTCTTTTATGTTCTCGTTGTCTGTCCCGCAGGTGTGGCCCCCATATTTACATCGCCCCCCTCCGACCAAACAGTAACTGATGGGAACACGGCCTTCTTTACCTGCCAAACTACTGGAGCCCCGAAACCTGCCATCACCTGGAGGAAAGGTAACACCACACAAACGCACACACACTTTGACACATACACGAACACACACACACACACACACACACACACACACACAAGCAAGTGAATGCGCTCAACTACTTTAATTTGCCTCTGGGCTATTTTATTATTGAAAGGTCTAAAAATCGTTTTTGTGATCCTCATGAGTATCTGCGTGCATGTGGGTTTCCAGATATTAATTCATTTTCATTTGTCAAAGAGCACTTTAACAGAGGGAGTGATTCATTAACTTGACTCCCTCTCCCTCCCTTCCTCCCTCTCTCTCGCTCTCTCTCTCTCTCTTCCTTTCTGCAGGTTCTCAGGTCTTAGCTAGCGGCTCGGTACAGACTTCCAGGTTCACGCTGTTGCAGTCGGGCGGCCTGCAGGTTCAGCCCGTCACCTTCCAGGATGCGGGAGAATACACCTGCATCGTTTCCAACTCGGAGGGAGCCGTCAATGCAACGGCCACACTCACCGTCTGGAGTAATAAGACACACACACTCACACAAATAAACAAATAGTTATTCAATATCCACTGTGTTAAACAGACCAATCAGACAGACACAGTACACTAATTTAGCCTTAACTGTCGAGTCAAATTAGAGCAGCCGTGGTCAGCAGCAGCATGATTGGTTATTGAGGCATCGGTCTGGTTCAATAGTGAAGGCCCCTCACTTGGCCAGTCATCTGATTGGCCAGGTGAGGTGATTTATTAGCTCGTAACGTTATTGATTGGCTGATTTTGTGTGTCCTGGCAGGTCCTTGCCCTCTTTTGAGCAATGTGGCTTAAACTTCTCCTCTATTGATATATCTGTTCTGATCGGCCTGGTCACATCCCACCAATTCCATGGCTGAGGTGGGACAGGCCAAAATTATTGCTTAACCGTTGCACTTTTTCTCTGGGTTTTAAATTGAATGAAAGAACTGGCAGCACAAAGCAGCGCTAATGTGATAGACTAAGCAATTTTCAATAAATATGGACGCGTGTGTATGAGAGAAAGAGAAAGTGCACGCCTATGTGCTGTTTAAGATGAGTGCTGCAAGGCTAAATTATCGAGTAATTAATTTCTCATTATTCTGGCGCAGCTCACACATATACGCATTTTAATAATGCCGCGCATTGCAGGGCCAAATGAGAGGAGAGCACTGAACATTTCACGGCAGCCTAGAAAACGTACACTGCCCTCCTACCTGCCCCTTTTCTCTCAAGTTTTAGTTAAATTCAGTTTGGTTTTCAATTCAACGTGTTTTATTGGCATGAGTGTCGAAAACACTATTGCCAAAGCAATGAAGTATATGAAACAATCAATGTAAATCAAAGTGGTAAGTTAATCAGCAGTTAAACAGATGCTCAATTAAATCCTAAATCTAGTGTGCGTATGTGTGTGTGTGTGTGTGTGAGAGAGAGAGAGAGGGAGAGAGAGAGAGAGAGAGATTATTAGTTGAGGGTTTCTGCATACTACCATGTAGAGCCTCCTCCAGAGTATCAGTATTCCCATATGCTCGGAATTAGTGTTTGTATGGAAACGTAAAATAAAATTGCAATGAAAATACAGAAGCTGCTTAAACACAATCAAATATAAGTAAAGACAAACATTAGCAGTGGGAAATATGTAGACTATAGATAGACAGCTTAGATTCTGTTTTGTCACAGGGTATGACATGTAAAAGACGGTGGTGCCGTTCAACAGGTTTCCCGTGGGAAATAATGCAAACAGAGAAACAAGTGAATTGAATTTGGCCCCAGTTGTTTTGTCACAGCTGGGCCTCATCAAAAATCACCCAGTCATTTAGAATCTTAAATTTTAATCAGCCCGCTCAGGCTTTAGCAGGCCTGTGGGGCCATTTCTAATACCAGGGAGGAAGGCGGGACCACCAATACTACCAGCCAATCACATGCCAGTGCCTCTCATTGACCCAAAATGGCTTGTTAGATTCCAGGTACAAGAGGATCCTGGAACGTTAGTTACCTAAAACATTTCTCTGAATTTCTTTTCATTAAAATATCACAGTTATGTTTTTTAGACAATAGTTCATCATAGAAAATTCCCCCCAAAACTGTTGAGCACTGTTTTTTTCCTTCATGGAGCAGTACTTTTCACAAATTATTTCACTCTGTCCCGCTCGCTCTTTCTTTTCCTCTCTCTCTCACTGTTGTTGAGCAGGTCGCACGGCCATCTCTGTGCCTCCGTCCGACCAGCGTGTTATCAAAGGAACCACCGCCACTCTGGATTGTAATGCTACACACGACCACAGAGTCAATGTCAGGTACCTGTTGGCCTGTGCATGTGTTAACGTATGTTTGTGCATATGTACCATTTAGTGTGCAGCGCGCCCTCTGTTTTCCAGGGATTGTGTGTTTCCATGAAGTGTGACCATGCATAGTAACTTGTGTATACCACCCATCCTGTGCAGCTTCCAGTGGGATCGCGGTGGTGTGCTGGTTCTTCCGTCCAGCGGGGGGCGTGTCTCCATGCGCCACGGCTCCCTCACTATTGGCCAGACATGGTCAGGTGACATTGGAGATTACACGTGTACTGTGACATCTCAGGCTGGCAATGATTCCCGTTCTGCACGCCTCGAAGTCATGTGAGTGCCCAAAACTGTCCAGGTCACCTAATTACAGATTGCATATGCAACTATCGAATTATTGTCTTAAAAGAGCATCATGGGATATGTCATGGAATTTAAACGATTAAGTAAATGCCATTTGGACTCGGACCAAAAAATGTTTTCTTATTCGTCATTCGTCAAAGACAGCAAATGTGACTTGGCATTGTGCCAACGAGCGAGAATTGAAATGATCTATCCATAGCCAGCAGTCTGTCTGGTTCAAGTTGCCAATGTGATTGACAGGGACAATGCCTCAGGCTCAAGCATCAGAGAAAAAAAAGATCAAATATGCAGAACATAATTCAGGAGAGGCAGCAGAAAGGTAATTTGGCACTGAGCCAAATTGGGAGCAACAGCATCAGCTTATTTCATCAGCTGCCTAATGAAATAATTGCTTGTTTCCAATAATAGCCATGTTCCATTAAGGGTCAGGCATTCTCTAAAATAAATAAATGTCTATGCCATTAACAGTTGTAAGGTGAGTGTGAAAGTGGCTAGTTAGTGTTAGGTTTGATTAGATGGAAGCACTCGATCATATCAGATGGAGGCTGGAGAAAACCTCACAGTGACCAAAACCATTTTCGGTGTAATATTTCCTCTGCTCATTGAAACTTCAATAGTAGCATGTGCACATTTACTACTGCAAAACTGTGATATGGCGATATGAAATAATAATGGAAATTTCAGTAGATACATGCAATATATTATTCATGTACAGATATACAAATAACAATCATAATTGTCACCATTTAGGTACTCTGTCCTCTTCTAACAAAACAAAAACCTCCTCCTACTTGTACCACACTTGGTCCAGTCCACTGCCACCCCTCCAGAAATCAGGTTGGCCTTGTCCACTTGACGTTTCTTGTACAAGTAAAGAGAGAACAAGAGGCGTAGAGAGATGTTTGGGGGAAAACAACTTGTTTCTGAATAAACTGTACAAAGTTTCAAGTTATGTGCCGCATTTGTATTATTTACATGTAAGCTAGTGTTTCTAACAATGTTCAAATGTATGCTTAATCTGCGTGGTGGAAGATAAACAGGCCCCCTGGCGTGGCTGAGGATGATAAAATGTCAAAGTCAAACAACAAACAGATTCATCTTATTTATCTTTACAGATAGATCTGGATACTGCAAGTGTTGTACGTGTGCTTAGTGTTTCTTACATCAGGGCATGGACCGGCCCCGTGACAGTAACTTTTTAATTTTTAACCAGCGCTGGGACGAATGTTGCTGATAACGAGAATAATCGCACTCAAAAGCCACCTCACGTAACTGAACACCTACCTCTAGCATCCAGGAGACATTATCTGTGACAGTAGCCGCATCCTGTGCATGTTTACAGGCAGGTGACACGCAGACTCTGCACGCACAGTGATCAGTTTGCTATGTGCTGCGGTGAAGGGCGGGACTTGATCAGTTTATCAAACAACCAAATTATTTTTCATTCATCATTTTCAGGTTGTGGTCGGTGACTAGTGGGATTTATTTCGGTGGTTTGCGCATCCCTTCACCAGAGCATGTAGCAAACTTACTGCTGTCACTACCAACAAACTCCATGTATCCAAGTTTCCTCAAATCAGACTAATTTCTCAGATTTTCATTGTAGATTTATTATGGAAAATGAGAGCCTTGAGAGTTTTTTCTTGTGCGTCAAACAGCAAAAAAGTTGTAGCATGACCTGTTTGAGTTCATTTGCCGTACTTTACATCGCACGTCCTGCAGTGTGACAGTTGCACATGTGCACACCGCAGTGTTGATGCTGAAACGATATACCTTGCGGCCCTACCAGGCATGTGAGCAAGCATACCAAATACACATATATTAAACCATTAACGTATACCACACACCACACATTTAAAGCGGATGTGTAGACACACATCCTCTCACACAGAGCTCCATGAAAGCTATAATGAGGGAATCCTATCAGGTAGTGGCCATTATATATTAATAGACGCTGGTATAATATATTTATAAAAGGCGCTTATGATATATTAATACAATTGCTGCGTAGGAGAGAGATTGAACATGATTCCACATCCTTCTAAATTATAGAGTAATGAGAGGTTACACATGTCAAATTCACAGCGAGGGAGGGAGGGAATCTCTGTTTGTGGCTGTGCAAAAGCATAAGGAATATAGGGGGTGCATAAGATTGATTTGAGTGTGAATGTGTGTGTGTGTGCACACTTATGTGACAGACATCCTCGTTAGCTCAGTATTGATGGGTCATAGAGGCTAACAGACGCTGGCGGCTGAGGAGACAGACTAATTACCGGCAGGTTATTGGTTCAGCTCCCGCTAGACCCATCTATGTGCTAGTGAGTGCGCGTGGGCATGTGTGTGTGCGTGTGAGAGAGCTGTGTTAAAGTAGGTGTTCCAACATTGGATAAGCTCATCCATTAATTAATGCGATCATGTCAA
>OMLB01055217.1:0-31205 GCA_900302555.1 Myripristis jacobus
TTATGCTTACAGTCGCTCTGGCATGCACTTGCAAGTGGAGAACATGAGATCCACAAGGTTCACCGACACCCTGGGTCTGTCTGTGCCACAGGGCTGATTCACTGACACTGCTTTTTTTTTTGTTTTTTTGTTTTTTGTTTTTCCCTATGACCCTGAGTGGACACAAAATGGCGTGTTTGGCTAAACTCCAGGCCTGCAAAAAGGCATTTCCATGTTGTACTTTTGCCCAACTGCAGTAAACATGCATTTCTATAAGTTATTTATGAGCAAAATGTATGTGACGATAGCAAATTCAAGAGCAGAACTATTAACGGCGGTCTAAACTAGGGCTGAGCGATACGGCCAAAAAATAAAATCTCCATTTTCACGATTTTAATCAAATTTTTTTCCTTGTTTTTCCACTAACATTTACAACTAACTGATGGGAATCTTTGCGAGCATGACCATAGGACCATGATTTTTTTTTTTGGGCATGCACGTTCTGTGTAGATGAGTGAATTGGGGCTCATCTGACAGCGCGCTCAGCGGCTGTTGTAACATCTCCATTTTATGATGGAGCCAGGTTTTGCACCGATTTAAATGATAAATATAAGTTAAGTGATTTAATCGATTTATCGCCCAGCCCTAATCCAAACCTTTCCCTTTAAAAGTGAGGGTTGGGTAATAACGTGACAAAGAAAAGAGAAATGAGACAGAAGCCACCTTATAACATTGAATCACAACAGCGGCGCTTGCAAAATGTTGGCATTCTCACAGAGATTAAATTCCTTCACTCTGCTTCACTTTCAGTTTGGTGGGAGAAATAAAAACACTGGCTGCCTTAAAAGGAGAAGCGGCTCTTCATTTACTAGGGTAAACAAGAACCTTTGAAGTCAGGCATTTAAAATAGGATTTACATGAATAAATAAATCACTCGCTGATGTGAGCTCCAACACTGTTCATGAAATAGCGAAAGGCAGAATGTTTTGGGTGTTCGACTGTGATGGTAATCTGCTCTGGGTGAGAAACCGGCTGTGAAAAGAAAAAAACAAAACAAAACTGATATTCTCTTTGGAAGACAGAAAATATAGCAGAGATGTACATATCTGACCTTGTAAATAATGTCAGCCTATAGTGTGCGGATCAGATTTTTAATAAATACCATCTGTTATAAATAATAGTTTTGTTCAACTTTTCCTGTGCAATTTTCTAACATTGGCATTCATTATCTTAGGAATACTTCCAAGCATGAATGTCAGTGCCTTTTTTGATGAATGAGGGGAAAAAAAACAACAATTTGAGTTTGGAGTAAACTCCATGATTTGGGCTTTATTAATGCCATCACTCATTTTGATGACACTTGCCATTTAATAAAGCCGCTATCAGTCTGAAGTTGTACGAATGGACAATGAGGTCCTTATGCATCATGGATGTGCTTCATAACCCTGTCATTCTGACAGTGTAATATTATTACGATGAAAAAAACAAAACAAAACAAAACCGACAATCAAACCTTCCATGACCTGATCCTCCCTTTCTCTCTCATCTGCTGCCTCGCTATCTCTGTTCCGCTCTCGTGTTTTATGGATTTCCCTTGTATCTCATGTTTACGTTTGTGTGTCATGGATGAAGAACACAAGTAGAAGTCTGCAGTGCTGTCTCTGGGTCTGTCTTTGCTTACATGAGTCTGACAGCCACTGTTTGGCTCCACATCTTGGAAGACCTCTTGGCCGGCTCTTTGTCTTTGCCCCCCAGCCGAGTTATCGGTACGGTGGCTCGGGCTGTTGAGGGTTCGGCCTGTAAAGCTGCTGCACCCGCACCGGCCGCCCGTTAGCCGGCCAGCCGCCCGATAACTGTCCGATGACCCTGAGGCCGACCGGCTGGCCGTGTCCGGGAAGCGGGGTGCTGGGGCTGAGGATGTGGGTTTGTCCTAGCGGGGATTCAGGTAGAGGTGTGCTACTTTGATGGCCTGGGGCCGAGGCGGGGGGAGAGACGGGGTAATGCGGCAGCAGGATGGCCGGAGTGAGGCCGTAGCGCAGCTGGAAGACGCGGAGAGGGCCCTGGGCCACGAAGCCGTTGGGACGCTGCTGAGGCTCCTGGGGCTGCTCTGAGTCTTTCTTCACCTCTTGGACCTTGTTCTCCTGCTCCTCTGCTTTTTTCATTTTGCCTGGCTGCCATTTAGCTTGGGCAATCTCTTGGATCTTCTCGACTTGAGCCCGGCGGATATGATAGGCCTTTCGAGAACTTTGGAAGGAGTCCAAGAACTCATCCAAGGTTATATTCCCTTCCATGAACTTCTCCAGCAGCTCCTGTGAGGCACAGCAGACAAATAAACAGGTATCAGAAGACAGGACAACATAAAACAGGAAGTCCAAGCCCGGGGAATCACTCAGACAAACTCTCGTAAGTATGTTGGGATTTAACAAGGCGTGGGAATGTTTACCCATGAACTTTGGCACGGTTCGTTAGCCACAACTTCTCATTGAGAGTACGTTTTACATGCCCCGCAAAAGCCTGTATGCTATTACAGTTGAACTTGGCAAAGCTTGAAAGGCATGTGATCTTGTCTCTAACTCTGGCCCCTGGATGTGAAAGTGTTTTTTGACCCTGTCGAGTGAGGCTGTGGGTTGAACCTCATCTAGCAAAACAACTTCTTAAGAACTGGCAATTCAGAAAAACACTTTTGAGCACTCAGAGCAGGCTAACCTACTCAACATGCCTCAGATATCTTCACTGTTTTGCATGTCTAAGTGGCATAAATTGTCTCTGAAGTGCAACAATAAATGTTTTATGCTTCACCTTTTCCAGCTGAGGAGTAGCTGACAACCTCAGCCCCGATGGGCTGCAATGGAAAACATAAAGAAAACCAAATCAGCGTGCTCGGCGTGCCAGCTTCAGTTCTGCACATGTTCATATGAGGCAAATCATGCATAATATGGAAGCTAATGACTCGTATGACTATCATAACTCCCTCGTGGGTTGTGTGGTCTATTTTCCATAAGCGGCGAAACAAACAGCATAGCAGTTTGATCATGTCTTCTCACCACTGCACAGCACGGAAATGTATTTAAGGCTTTGTCTCCTCTCTCAGGTAGCCTCTTTTTATGTTGATACCTGTCAGGGAATCTTCCCAGTAACGTAACTCGTCTGACTAGAGGCAACAGAAAAAGATGTTTTTGGAGAGAGCGTTGGCAGGAAGTGCCATGTGGCTGCAACAGACTTCCACTCACTGCCAGCTACCAGGAAAACACACTTACCAAGAGAACAGAGCAGCTCGGCTGAAATGTCTTTGACAGACTTACGGTCACAGTAGGAACATCACAATTTTACATGCTCTTAAGTTGTTTTTGGCGCAGCTGCATTTCACTTCACCCACTGCAGAAGTGTAGAAAACTTAAGAGGATGTATGAGTGGTGCACAGGTCGGTCTCCCGAATCCACCTGCATGAACAACTCACTCAACCACAACCACCGGACATATCATCGCATATAGCCAAGAAAGTTGAAATATTAGCAAGATTGTGCTTCTCCAATCTGCAAACTGGCAAACCTCGCCAGTCAGCGTCATCAAACAAACCTTTTTATTACTAAAACTGCTAAAAAACTACAAATAGTGACAGATAAGCTGAACCTTATTGGAGAAGGCAAGTGTCTGTTGACTTTAAATGGCTCACAGACAGCGGCTGAAGGGCTGGACGTCTTTCCGCTGCTTTGGTCCTCGCCTCGGTGAGTTACAGCTTGCCCGAAGTTGGTTTGTAGAAAAGCTACCCCGGTGCCATGGCAACAATACACATAAAAACTGGCTGCCGCTCTGGCCATCCTGGTATGTTTGATTTAAACGGGAGAGATCATCCTACTCCATCCAAGTTCGGTTAGCCTGCCTGCAGAAACAAAAACCAACAAGCCCGACCGGCGTGGGCATGTCCACAGCTATTCTGAAGGAGGTCACTGGACCGAATCATCGATTAAAAAAAAACAAAACTTTTCAAATGCCGCAAGGTGTTGCAGTGATATTCTGTGATGTTTAAGTCACTGGGAACTTTGTCTTGCCTGGACCTGCATGAAAAGGTGTGGAGACCTGGATGATCTGTTCTGTTTTGACAGCTTGAAATCTCAGGAGCCGTCACGCTGAAGGTGGATTGACTGGGATTGACCAGCAACACTGAACCCCCTGCTGCTGTGCTGGGGTCATTTGCACACTTGAGCCGGTAAATGATTGACTCTGTTATGATGGGTGTTACCTAATCAATCAGTGTGAATAGCAACTGTAATGACTCTGACTCGTGGAGGCATCGATCAGAGCGATGTGAGGTGAGGGAAGTGTTATTTGTTTCAGGGATCAATCCAGCCTTGGAGAAGCGGTGGGGGGGGGGTTTCATCTGCGGGAATGAGCCTCACTCGTTTCCTCCATCTGGACCGAAGGCACATGCCGAAAAACTGAACTGAAGATTTACAAGGGCCATTTGCTAATGCATCACAAAAAGCCTGAGAAAAATCAGCGTATGCGCACGATGCTGCACACAGTAATTAATGAATTGTGTGGGTGGTATGGCAGCATGAGCAGGCAGAGGTTCAGGGGCCAGCCACGACTTCTGTTCACATCCTGTCTCCCATCAGGATGTAACGGTGGTTTTGGAGCATTAATCCATTCCTAAGCCAGGGTGAAAAAAAACTAGTGAAAAACACAGCAGGCTGCGCTCTCACCATATAGAGTCGTGTCTTTGCCAGAGCTTAAAAAGCTAAAGCAATATTTCCTCCGCAGCCAAACCGCACAATGAGAAGAAGACCCTTTTTCACAGCCGCCATTCGGAGGTGAAATCGCAGGGAAACACAGGTGTTATTAATGGCTTTGATTAAGGCTCTGTTCCGTTTCAGCGAAGCAGAGCCTTTGCAGCGAGCCAAAATGCACAACACCGGGACGCAGGCTCTGTCAGACCTGGCTGGGACAGAATTTTAATTAATGCAACACCTGGGTTTACCTGCTACTTTATGACAAATGGCTGCTGTGAAAAGGGTCTGTTGTGCTTTTGTGCGACACCGTGCTTTTCATCGCCCATACCAAAAGTCCCTATGATTAATCACAGACAGAATCACAGCATTTAGATTAAAGAAATATTTTGGAGTAATTTGTAAAATTTGCAATGAAACATGTTACTGTGAGTAATCCATGAAGGTAATATTTTTATAGACCCATTTAAATGTCAAGGCAACGTCTATGCGCAAACAATTACACGTGGACATTAGAAAATCCATGTGGGTTTATTCTGGGAGTCTCCTACAGTGGAGGTCTCCGAGCAAGTGCCAGTAAGGAAGCTTGTGCATTTAATCTAGATTAGGGAATAAGTTAAGAGGTCAGGACGCTCCAGACAAGTGTGACAAGATGATGAAGTAATGATTCCGGATGGTGGGAAGAAACAATTCAGTTACGAATTCCAAATTTTTTGATGATATGTATTTTGCTTTATCAGTTTTTTTATATGACCATGCACAAGTCTTTACACTGTTAAAAAAAATAGAAATCAAAAATCGCAATAAATGATAATATTGCCTCAGAGCAGAACTGAATCCCTACAGAACTGCAATACATATTAAATCGGCACCCAAATATCATGAATCAAATGATATTGAGATATCCCAGCCCTAGTAATGATGTTCTGCACATCATAAACGTCCTTTGACACTTTATCTATCCTTCAGTATATTACAAAAATGCAACCCAGGGATCGCATATTTTATTTTGTTGTAGCTAAAATCTTGTGTGACAAAACCTCATCTTCTACAGTAGGCAGTTCTTGTGGACCTTGCTGGCATGTTTTCATTGGCCGCAGCTGGCAAACTGCGCTCTTTACTGTCACTGCACTTCAAAAACGCAAAGGCTGTGTGCACACCAAGCACGATGGGAGCAGCTCAGAGCGTTCACTCCTCCAGTTTGACTTGTGAGAACGCCATCTGAACTTGGGTGAGACCGAACAACGGCGCGGAGGTGCAGTGTGGTCCTCCGCCTTCTTCCAGAGCGGCAGTGTGGTTCATTAGGAGTGCGAATGTGAGCGAACCAAGTACAGGAATCAGCCCCAAAACGCAAAGTTTTATAGGTCTGAGGAGATGGATTCGGTCATCTCGTTGCCAGCAGTTCCTTATGCTCAGAGCGCTTGGCAGAACAACGTGAACTGAGGGCAAACCACAAACTGGACTGATACTAATATTCAGCTCTTTCTTTATGTGCTCTTAACTGAGAGCGAGTAAATTATGGCCAAGAGCACAGACAAGTCCATTACGCTTAGCTGAACTTCCAGGACGGGAATCGAATTTATTTTGATTCTTCCCACTTGTCAAAATCTATATCCTGACAGAATGGTAGGTTACCAAAACCGTCCAAAAAGCAAGCTACTTGGGAGTCCATGTGGGTTTTTGTTTACAAGCCCTGGTACACTAATGACTGAGCGGTGTGAACCTTAACAAACCAAAAACTATATCCCAATTTAATATCACAAGAGACACAAGATTGCGGGAAATCTTTCACTGAGAAGGGACTTTCCTTGTCTCTCATCAGGGAGCTCGTGGATAATGCAGGAGCCCCACTTTTTACTGCTTACTTCCTGAACAAATGTTGTATATTTGCTCCATTCCCAGGAGAAATCACAATTCAAATTCTATGCTTTCAGCAGTCACAATTTGCAAAAAAAAAAAAAAGGCCTGGTAGTCAGCAGAATGAGAAACAGTTTGTTTGGTTCTGCTGTAAAATGCTCATGAAAGATTTCTCATGGAGATGCACTTTCTGTGTCCGCATGATGTAAAGTCTGTCAATACTTAGGTTTGCGTCCACTCGCGTGACACTGCAGTCAGCCCAACGTGTTGCGTCATTTCTCACTATTCAGACGCGGTGCAGTATGCTGAATTTGCGTCATACTAACTACCAGAACAGTATCCAGTGGCGGTAAGTGTACAGTAGGGACCGTTTAGTGTTCATATGCTGTGTGCTGTCGGGACACAGGGCAAGCCTACAAGTTGCACTCAGAACCTAATCAAAATATGCTGCTTTTTGTCGGCTACAACCCAACATGTATGCAAACTCTGTATGAGATCACGTGTGGGAAAGCAGCTTGGGGTGGCGAAAGAGAACGGCGGGCCACTTACAACATATTCTTAATTTCAAAGGTCAAATGGCACAAAAGGGGGTGGGCTTTGCGGGCCCTCCACAACAATACTGACAAAGAGGCCGAAGAATGCGATAGATTTACAGGAAGAGGGAGTGGGAAGGGCTCCGGCTGAGCTGCTTTTGTTCTTACCTCTGAATGCTCCTCTGCACGTGCCACCTCCTCCTGCAGGAGGTTCTGCGCTGTCTGCAGGCTGTGCTTCTGGACGTGAGCGTCTGCAAAGACAAAGAAACATCACTGACTCGCTGGCAGGGAAGGGGGGGGATGAGCTATGACTTCACTTGGAAGGGAAATTGAGCAGCCAAGAAACCACAGCAGGATTTTTTTTTTTTTTTTTTCCCAAATCACAAAGAATCCTCAGAGTTTGTGCCGACGAGGGGATGGCCATGATGGGGTGGACGTTTTCCGGACTAGATGAAAGGAAAAAGGGAAAACGTAAATATTATCTTAACACAGCAGGCTTGTCATCTTAGGTCGATCATATCCATTGTTCGGATGGAAATCCGTTTTGCCGTGACTCATGGAGCCTTCCGTCCAACTCAGTTTGTTTCTCACATCTAGTTTTACTTTATACCAGTTGGTTAGTGATAAATAAATCTATATGCAACTAAAAGACAGTTCAGGATAAATGTATTTAGCCCTTTTTTCCTAAATCTGTATTTCACATTAACTTGAAAGGGGAAACCTCAGCACATTAGAGATGAATGTGCATGTGCAGGCATATATACACACATACTTGAATTATTTATGTCCACATCAACACAAGGGAAAAGGCAAGGGGGCATTAGAAATACAGACACACAGGGGCATCGATTTGCAAAACCCTACGGTAAGGCTGAGTCGCTGCTTCAAATGTAATCTGCCACCAAAACTTTTTTTTAAAACCCACTTATATCAACCTTGGGGGACAAACAGAGCAGTGACTTAAGACTTGCATTACTCGGCCACTGTGATAAATTACTGGAAGTGGGCCACCGGTGACCCTGAATGCTTTCTGGTGTGAATTTTTCATGAGGTTTGCTCTCCATTGTGATCATAAACAACGATAAGATCAAACACGCACAAGTGTAACTACAACGCTCACATGCAAAGAGACACGCGGCATGTTTTTGTACCTTCCGGGGAACGTGGCTGTCTTTATTTACGGGTGTGAGGCAGCCGAATGAAGAGTGAGTGTTGTCATGTCGGAGTGGAGCTGTGGCTGACACGCTCCCCCACGCCTGCAAGCCAGACTGAGCCCAGTCAAGAGTGAGGGGCAAATAAAGGTCACGGCGATGACACTAATAATTCTTCTCCTGTGGGGGAAAGCCCACACCCACTCACACCCCCCTCCCCCTGGACAAATGGAGATAAATGGACAGTGTGTGTCACAGGCACGGGCTTGGCATTTCCAGTCAAGATGCTCTTTTTAAAAGGGGGCAGTTAATGTAGTTTGAAGAATGTGATATTATTTCACTTGCCCCACATTTGCTGTTATGTAAGACCGTAGTGGTGCCGTCCTCTTCTCGTTGTTACTGCGGGCTGGATGCTCCAAATGCTGACTGTTAACCTCCTGCCATTAGTCGGGTTGCCATCCAAATATATCGCACATTCTGACCAAATTTTCAGAAAAGCGGCAAAACAAAATGTGCATTTATGCGTGTTTCCATCCACTTCTGTTATGCGAATATTTGGAGCTGGTTCATCGAATTCTCCAGCCGGGTGCCATTGTACCACTGCAGAAGAAGAGGGCGCAACGTGATGATGTATTACACACGTCTTAAGTCAAAAATCAAAACGTTGTTGCTTGCCATCCAGTATAGCATTGATATTGTTTTCTTTAATTAGTTCAAGAAAAGTTAAAGTCTCTTCTTCGTTCCAAACATACCGGCTGGTGCCACCATTTTTCGTCTGTGCAGTGGAGCCATGAGTCACGTGATTATGAACGTCACCGCTTATTCGCTAAACCTGTTTCCATAGCACTTATTCGTGTTTTCCTTTTATCAAAACATCAACTTTTCCCCCTCCCCCAAGTATTTGGAGATTTTTTCAAATTTTCAGTGTTTCCATTTGGGTTTTTAATGAGCAAATTGAAAATGCGAATCAAAACTGGTGGATGGAAACCCACCTACTGAAGTGGCAGCTGACATTCTTAAAGATAACGGCCTTACGGTGAGCATGTGGAGCATCCAGCCAGTATCCAGCACTCAGTAATGATGAGAGGAAGATCAGCACCACGACTGTGAGAGTTTGAGATGAGTAGCAGACTTTCTGCAGGCCAAAATGGCATTAAAAAAAAAACATGGTGTTGACCTCAGGTGCTGATCCTCTGGCACTGCCTGAGAGGTACGTGAAACATTTAGGATAGACAAGGAAAACATGCAAAATGACACCTGTAAAGCGTCTTCTGTGAGTGGATTAAGGTGCTAGAATGTTAGCCGGGGGGAAGTCCACTTCAATGGCAGGAGGCTAATGGTTAGCATGTGGAGCATCCAGCCAGTATCCAGCACTCAGCAACAAGGAGAGGAAGATCAGCACCACGACTGTCCTACATAACATGGGGGGTGGGGTGAAATGTCACATTTTTCAAAACGAGTGAGCTATCCCTTTAAACGGTCCCTGCATGTCACTGATGTATGGTCGTGCAGTTTTCTCATAAAAAGCAATTCACTCAGTCTTCAAAACAAAACAAAACAAAACGAAAAACTGCATGCAGGATGTGTGAAGCGTTTTGGTCTGAACGAGCCTTATCTCCGGTGCTACACAACATTTTCCACTTCATATCTCCCCATCACCTCAGCAGCATTAATAATCTAATGCTCCATGCCAAGGCTTTGGGGTTTTGGCCACTGTTATGCGGACATGTACTTAGGATGTAGTGAAAAAAAAATTAAAAAATAATAAAAACAGAGCATGCATGCATGAAAGAGCGGCCTTGTTCATGACCCCACGCTGCAGATGTTGCAGATGGGGGTGTAATGAGAGGTGACAGCCAAGCAAACAAATACTTCTAGAGCAGCTGCATGTGACCTACATTTGAGAAGGTGGGGAGCGCGGGGGGAAGTCATTCAGTTGACCTGGAGGCTAATGCGGCGTAGCAGTAACAGGGCGGATGGTGGTGGGGATGGGGTAACATAAGCATCTCATCTGGGAGTGTGGACGATGAGATGATGTGGAGTCAAAGCTTGTATCTTGCCCGTGTCTGGCTGTCTACATTAGTGGGAGTTGTTGCTGTTAAAAACCAACTCCTCTCTTCCAGTTGCTTCTGTTTTTCTTCGCCCTTAAGCTAAATTCTCATGTCCTGACGAGTTTCGTAAAGCTCCACGCCACAAAAGCTCAACCGCACTGGACCGAGCAAATTCAAAACGGGTGGGGGAAAAACAAAACAAAACATTCAAGCAAGATGCCGACTGATCTAGACTTGCAAATCTAGAGCTCGTTCACATCAGGATAATGTGGCTGACGACTGGACCATGTGCTTGTTGCAAACACATTAAATACGTATTTATAATGGAATCATAGACTTAGGCTATATCCACACTGATGCATCTTTGTTTAAAAAGGCATTTTAAAAGGAAAAAGACCCGTGTCCACGTGAGCGTTTTAGCGCCATATCAGAAAGAATCTCCATCCACACAAACACGCATGCGTCCAAAAGTCTCCGTTTCAGGGGTCTGAAGACGTTGTGGGGATGATTGGCGCAAACATAGCAAAACTTCATCTCTTTAAAACCAGAATGCATCAGTGTGGATGTAGCTTTATGCTTTTTTTTTTTTTGCATTTTGATTTTAGTCACATTTTAGTCGTGAATTTAGTTTCAGTCTGGGTTGTGTTGTCAAAAACCATGTACCATCATTTTTACATTTTTTCTCTGTGAATTCCTCATCAGTTTATTTGCTAGAGTCCTTTAATACATAGATTGATCGACATTCCTCATGATAATTTCTTTTTTTTTTTTTCTATACTATAATATCAAAAGTAAAGTTTGCCCATATATCTGTCAGGAATTGTGTTTCCATTCATCTATTTGTGGTATTTTTGTCTCTTTTATTTGTTGACAAAAATGTCCCATTTTGACAGTTTTGGTCAACAAAGGTTTACTTTTCTTCAGTTTTCGTGTTACTTTCATCCTGGAAAAATTGCTGTTGACAAATACTTTTAGTCAACAAAATTAACACTAAAGACTGAAACCAAATAAAGAGGGGGAAAAAAAATAGCCTTAACACAGCTCTCTCGTCTCCGATGAGATCTAAGACGATGTGGAGTCCGAACCTATGTGTTGTTGTTCCCACAGAAAAAAAAAAAAAAAGATGTCGGACAGGTTGTCTTGTGGGAAACTCCGATCGATGTGGCAGCGGACATGAAAGCGCTGTGTGGGCTCAGCAGCCAGCAGCAGATCTCAACATGTCACCGGACCTTGCCAAAAGGCGCCAGGAACCTGCAGCGCACACTGTGATGCAGGATGAGACCGATCCTCTCCACACGGCTGGGCTGAACTTCTTACCTACGCATTTTCTGAGCTCTGCTGCCTCTGACGAATACGCCGAGAAAAAAAAAAAAAGAGCCCATGCTTGCTTCTATAGCATTCAACAACCTTGATCAAACTTTGTCTTACTATCAAAAGGTGGGGGGTTTGGCTTGTGGTCACAACAGGATTATTTCTAGAAGCTGAAATCATGAAGTTGACTCAATCAAACCTTCATAAACATCCTCATAAATTTGAAATGTGTCAAACTACACCCAGTGGCCACTTTATCAAGTCCAACTGTATCATCTAACGCAGCTCAGTGCAACAACAGCTCTGCCATAATTTCTACCTTTTAACAAAGTTTATAATGTTCAATTTGTGTTGACATTGTGGAGAATGTGTTAATGTAATTCTATGTTTATTACTGAGGTTGTAGTTTGCAGAGGTCTTGTACTGGATTACATTATATTGAGAAGTGTTTCTAATTTTTTGCCCCTCCCCATTAATATACATGAGGGGGGACAGAATATTGGAAACATTTCTCAATAAAAAACAGTCCAGTCCAACAGCAGCACTAACTATGAGCTCAATGCCAAACATAGAAGTGAAGGAAAACCTCTATTACTGTGATAACAAGAAAAGCGTTATAGGCTGCAGAAAAGTAAACTTTATGGGAGATCAGTTGGATTGGGTTAAGATAAGATAATAAGATAAGATGTACTTTATTGTCCCCTAAGGGAAAAATCGTTGTGGGCAAATGCAAGGGGACTGCATCGCTGTACTACATTAGACTGAGCAGGTAGACCTAATAAAGTGGCCACTGAGTGGATATACCTGGTTTCTGTTTTTGACTGTAACTGGAAAAATAAACAAGTGTTAAAACAGGAAACATCACAATCTCAGCAGCTCCTTGCCCCCACTGGACCTGTAAATACTTCTGCACTAGACTTGGAAGTACGACAGACACAAGCAGACAGGAAAATAAATAAACAGACACATAAATATATTTTTTAAAAACATCCAAATGGATAAAAATAGCAGAGTAAATAGAAAGATTGACAGATCAATGCGAGGAAACGGAGTCGTCACATGAGAGGAGGTTCACAGCTGACCTGCCAGTGACTTTCCCGCTTGTCAAAAGCTGCTAGATATCAGTGCAGCTGACTGATGGAGCGCTAGCTAGAAACAAAACAAACATGTAGTTGTCATCTTGTCTGCAGGACCATCATTCCTTTTCCCCCGAGAGACATGAAATCTACCTTGCCGAGGCTGCTTTAAGGGATTCAAGTGAAGAGAAGCTGTTTAACACGCCGGGCAGGCTATCTGCAGCTGATTATACACAAATAGGTCATGGTATTACAGATGGGGCCTTCCAGGGCAAGAATGTATTCGAGCCCTGAAAATTAGCCAACACGTCCGCGGTGAATTATGACCCTGCAGCATTCCTGTCCTGACGTTTGTCTTCTCTCACGCGGGGGAAAGAGTGAGAGCAAAAATAAAGCGTGGCAAACGTGAAACCGCCGCATGTGAGTGTGTTCAAGGGAGGAGCCGCGAGGCTGCTGTCACTGCAAACTGCGAAACAGACGGAGCACACGGAATGAGGAAACTAGCGATGGCACTGCATCACTCGGAATGCTCTGGGGTTATGACCAATTTGTCCTCTGCAAGTTGGCTAATGCTATGAGGACAGAAATATGACTTCCTTCCCAAATTAAATTGCAGAAAATCCATCATGGCGGGCTCGCATGGCCCGAAAGGCAAATCGGTGTGACTTCTAACTGCTCATGAGGACCTTTGTGACTGTTGGACTTAAGTGTTTGTCATATATGGCCTTTTGACACGTTCGGGACTGATCACGCTAAGTCACAGAGCAAATGGACTTCCTCTACCACTCGGCAAAAATTTCATGTCTATCATACATAATAGCTGATGGAACGGCTGATGAAAAACTGCCTCGGGCCCTCTGGGGTTTAAACTCTAATTTTGGAAGGAGCCATTTTATAATATATTAAATACCATTAGACCATTAGAATGGCACTTTAGGCGACGCTCAGAGCAGCTCATGGGATTACAAATAGCTGTGTGAAGCCAGAGCCAATGCTTCTCCAACTGGAAGACCTCTTGTGACAGCCTGGATGAGTCCGCCACACACTGTGAGTGGCAGGCTCTTTATTTTTCGCCTGTTATAGGTGCGGCCCGATGGATAGCCGACTTTTTAAGACTCTGAATTCCATGCCAGGAAATATCTATTGGAAATATCTAGACTGAACTAAATCTAAACCAAAACACAAAATGTACATCTCAATTTGAGTCAGATGGTTATAAAACTGGTATTCACGACTGAATATGGACCATCACAAAAAAAAAAAGGCAGTGTTGGTTACTGAATGACCCCCATGTGCCCTTTGTTCCCCTGCTACAGAGGTGACGAGTGTCTTTTGTCTGCCTGGAGACAGCCGGTTTGATTCCCAGGGAAGTGAATAGAAACGCCCGGCCCGGCAGATCCCGCTCACTTCACAGCCGTAATCCCATTCCGATCACCGCGCCCAACGCCGCAAACAAGAGAAAATGAGACCTAACAAGTACAGTCCCGTGGCTGACCTGAGCTCGTCGCTGGATGGGCACAGCCTTTCTCCTTTCATGCTCACATGCATCCGATCCTATCCTCTATTTCGGCATCACCTCTGGAGGCTGTGCATGTGCCAGCTGGAACAGTAAAAATAAGAAAAACGAGCGCAATAAACAGAGTGTCTTCCAGATTCAGACTGCGGCAACGGGAATCCGACAGCTGAAAACATTCAAGAAGCTATTTTGTGATCAAGTGACGTTATTTGCTTTGTCCGTGTACCCACTCTCCCTCACCCGGCCTCCTCGACTGTAGTTCTACTGCGGTCTCCCAGAATGCTTTTCAACAACATGCGGAGGAGAAGGAGCGTGAACCTGCTGCTTTCAATGAAACATGTGCATGGAAATAGAGCTGACGAGTTTGTGAACATCGGGACATGTCTGCGGTCACGCCCAACTTGAGACATAACAGAGATGTGCCTGTCTTGCAGTGTGGCCGACCGAAGCCACTGTCTTTGGAAAAACGGATTCTCTTCCTCTCTGACAATCAATTTCTTCCCGTATGATTGTTGACCATCAGCAGAAAATGGCACCTCTGGAAAGAAGCTGCTGCTCTCTGACCTTCACGTCGTTCTGGGTTTGCCCAATTCGGCTACGATTTCTCGGTTGAAAAAGTAACCAGGCCAATCGGCGCCGTCATGGGGCGGGACAAACGCTGTTGACATAATCAAGCTGTGCCAGAGCCAGAGAGCGATCACAGCGTATTAGCGAACATCAGAAAATGCATGATAAAGTTGCAGACGTTATCAATGTTTTATATAAATTCAACTAAAAACACTCAAAGCGGAGCAACATTGTGCGCCGAAGGCATTTCTGAGAGGGGAACATGTTTCTTACGCTCTGCCAACGGGATCTGGCAAGAGTTGAATGTAATTTATCAACTAGCCCATCTGGAAAGGACCCCCAGTCTGTTTGTTAGAATTAGCCCGACTTCACTGAACCGTTCGTCCAAATGTTTTCCATTGGCATTTTGGCAATCTAGTTCTCCTACATTTGTTATGAACCCTTTAACCAACAAACTGACTTGGCAGTGTCGACACAGTGAAGTCGCTGAGTGAGACTGATTTGCAGTAGCGCTGTAATCTGGCAACAGGTCAGTCTTTCGTGATTCAAATCCTTCCTCCTACAGAGATCGACTAACACAAGGGCCACTTCGGACTGAATGATGGAACAGAAACAGAATGATCGTTCAAGCCTTGTTCAGACTGCTATCCCAAATCCGTTTTTTGTCATATTCAGATTGATTTTAGAAAGTCTGGACACCGAAAAACCACATGGAATGAGATTTTCCAGGTGGTTTGAAATGTGATTGGGATTTCTACGGACGCTCTGGACGCTCCAATACAATTTCAAAGTGTCTGTGTTATGTCACTCACAGCACGACACACAACGACGATGTCAAATCCCGAGTGATGGAAGTGCAGCAGAGCGGCTGAGCAGAATCCCTGCTGCTGCTGCTGCTGCTGGCCGAGCCACACGGAGGATGAAACTCCGCGGACAGACGCTGAAATAAACTGTCTGCCAGCAGCTTCTGGACATGTCCTCTGCTTCCACGTCGGAAAGCTGCATCGCCAGTCTTAGACGCCTACACTGTTCCCATAGCGACCCATACGGATAGGTTGGTGATGTCTGGACACATGAATCCGATCTGATCTCTTGCAAATGACAGTGAGGACAGTCGGAGATGATCTGAGAAGCAAAACGGATGTGCCCGCAGCCTGAACAAGGCCTCAGTCGGGATATCAAGCACGACGCTGTTTGATTCTGACAAACATCAAAACCTAATGTCTACCCCTTGACGTTTTAGGTTGTAGAAACATTTCCTCCTATCAAACTCAGAAATAAAAAAGGTACATCACCAAAAGCTGGTTGTTGTGGTGTACGAGGCTGGATTTTCCCTTGAAAAAACAAAACAAAAATAAATAAAAATAGGAGCACAAAAGACTATGTATGTGGGTGGGCTTCCATGTGTGCGGGGAGGTTGTCTCTCATCCCAACAGCTCAAAAGTTTCAAAGTTAACGCCATGAATTAACAATAGTGGTGCAAGAAAGAGGCTGAGGAAACTGGATGCAAACACTGGCGGTGAAAAAAAAACGAACTGGAACACAGAGATGTTCAAGGCTGTAATTCTACCTGGGGACCACAACACAACACACTGAGCCAGATTTCTCCCCGCATGCGTCCCATCCACCAACAGCAGGCCGCATTACACAACGCAGCTGCCTGCCTTATCCGCCACACAGTTTGCCTGACATTAGTAGCCTCGAGAAACGCTCCTCGTTCACCCCGTCTTCCTTCCTCGTTGCACCAAATGAGAATCAGATGTTATGGGGAGGAAGGAAGGACCCCCGCCCATCCTGCTTCGCTGGGGAGGTGGGACAGCATCTGTGTGGTGTGTGTTGACAGGAAGTTGAACATTCCACCCACCTTCCATCACTGGACAGCAGCTGAGGCTGTGCACGAAGTCTGGCATTGTGGATAAAAAACAAAAAACAAAAAAAACATGCATTCATTAGCGTATTAAAAAAAAAAAAAAGGCGAGTGCTGTGTCTGATCCATAAAAGCTCTCACCTGGTGTGGTGAAAAAGCGTCGGCTGACCTTACCTCCTGAAATTAAACCAGCGGGATTTATTCTATCACCTGCTCTTCGGCGTGACTCATACAAACAATTTTAGGAATCTGTGCAATTCGCCCACGAGGCTTAGAATTTAGGAGCGAGGCTTATGAGACTTCCTCTGGCGCGGCCCTATAGCCGCCCCGTCAAAAGCATGGCTCGCCTAAACAAAGACAAGGCCCCTTCCATCCCGCAAATTCCTTGACAACTGCTGTAAGCTTCCTGCTGGCATTCGACATGCTCCATTTTGTTCCCATGACCAAACTCCAGTTATGCTGAGGCTTATGCTGAGTAGTTGAAGGCTTGCCTCGCCGACACTCTGAAGCCTTTCTGTACTGTCATGTGAAACTTACCCGTCTCCTTTGAACCAGAGAGGCAGCAGCGGAGTGCCCAGACAAAAGGCTTTTCAACGTCTGACTGCTGCACCATTTCAACTAGGCCGCGCGATGTTCGTGCAGGCAGAGCGAGCGCGAGAGAGAGAGAGAGAGTGTGAGGAAAAGTGTGGTAAAGAGTCAACAAATAATTCATCTCTCTTGTCACGGCTTCAAACGCCAGAAAATTGGGGTTGATTGAGTCCGCATCAAAGTCTGAACAACGGGGTTGAGGACTGAAGTGAGAGGAGGGCGGCTGGACGGCGGGTGAGGGATGCCGCGTTCTCGCTCCTCTGCTTGCCTTCACATCTATGACAAAATGATGCAACTGGGACACATAAAGCTAATCTCATCTTTTTATTTTCATTCCAGTGCACCATTTCTGCAGCCGCGCCATCCAATCACCGCGCACAAAGCCATGCGTGCTAAATATAATTCAAAGGAGTGTTGAAATGACATCGCTTGCTATCTCTTAAAGTTTCCAGTAAAAAGCAGTGTGTCTCTGAGCATTTACGAGGAAAGACAATGAAGAGCAACTGCGGGATATCATATGTAATTACCTCAAACCTTGGTGGTGAGGAGGCGACGCTTTCTGTGGGCTTTCTGCGATTTCTGCTTTGGGTTTCTTTTCAGTGAGGGCTATATACCGGCCATAATGACAGAACAAGTTTAATTCATCGCATGAACAAACTCTGAGTGGTAGGCTACAAGAAACTAATGCAGTGTCTGTTTGCAAGCAAAGCACGGACATGTGAAATGTTACTGGTTAGCAAAGCAAACAGGAAGGCAATATTCAGCTTTTTTTTTTAAAGGCAAAGAGAAAACAGTTCCATCATTTAAGAAGCAGCTACGTTTTGGGATTGAAACAGGCTTGAGCAACGCTGGCCTCTGACTTCTTTGCATTCACTCTGCAAGGCCATATTTACTGATCCAGTCCAGGAATTTGAACCCGTGACCCTGTCATCACAACCACAATGCTCCTGACTTATGTCTTGACAATGATCTTCCATTGCCAGCCTATATGGAGCTCGACGCATCAGTCATCCGGTTTTCCCCCTTTGTCCCTCCAGCGTGGGGTAACACTCACCAAGCTGACTCTGTTTTTCCCAGCATGCGGTTGTCAGGTTGGACAGTTCCCGGTATTTCTCAGCCAGCTGGAGTTTGCCATTATTAAGGCGGGGTCGCCGTGCGAGGCTCTCCTCGGCAAGGCTCCGGTTGGAGGCCAGCAGAGACTCTCGGTCCACCTGCAGCTCCTGAAACTGAACACAAGCACAAAGTCAGAGAGCAGCGGCGTCCGCAGCACTAAGCACAGATGAAAGGTCAACAGAAGATCTCAGGTGTCCAAACTTTGCACGACTTTCCCACGGCATGATGAAAAAGTTGTCGTGGCCAATATTTCTCAGGCTCTTCCTAACCTTTATTTATCCAGCGAGCACCGTGCCGCACACTGACAGATCTGACACATTCTCAGCTGGGTGCTGCCCAATGCGGCTACAGTCCTCTGCTGCGGGCCACAGGGAGCCACTCAGCACACTGGAGCAGCTGGAGGTGCAGTGCCTTGCTCAAGGCCACCTCAGCAGTAGTTGGTGAAGGAGGGAAGAGTGTTAGTCACGTTCAAAAAGTGGGAAAACATTTTAGCAGTCAGCTAGATGAGGTGCAGACTGCCAGCGGTGATGAACAAGCCCCACAGAGATGAGATTTTGGTACCCAGTGTGATTATTACATCAATCAGTACGACCCAATGATGATGGGATGATTTTGATTTCTAAAATTCATTGTCTCTGATTTTATTTTTTACATCATAGGCCCTACTTGTCCTTCATCCATCTGACAACAGCAACAAAAGAGTCTCAAGAACAACAAGCTATTCCCATTCTTTCCATTGAGGCTGCACAATTATGGTAAAAATTTTAATTACAACTACTGTGGTCTTTTGTGCTTTTTTAAGAAACTGGTCCTTATTAACAGTGAAACTTCGTGAAATATAAAGGACCGTACCAGTGATTTTTAATGTTTGGCCTGTTTACTACAATTTCCCCTCATTTTACATTCAAACAAATCAATTTGCAAATCGTGAGAGGGTACCTCGAACCACCCACCACATAATGTTCTGCCTCTGCGCCTAACAAAGTTGTTGCCATTCATAAACCACAGAACTGATAACAGGTTGTGCAAAGCAAACGTTTCTGTGGGGACTATTTTCTGGCGGAGGGACTTTTTCACTCCGCCCAATTTTAAGCGATGAAAACACAAAAACGAATGTGGATACTAGTGTGGAGAAAATTTGACGTCTCTGAGAGTTCACGTTCATATCGCAGTGGAATGAACGGAAACCAGTGGCTGGATAAAAAAATGATATTGTAATTCCAAAACACGACTGCTTGGTTTGGGAAAAGATTAGCAGGAACGTGATGTAGATTTTTGTAGATATTACACTAAAAATGCAGAATCACTGTTAGGACCCTTTAAATATAATAGGACTGAAAAAGCTAAAAAAGTAAACCACTGATGTAGTTTTATCTTTTTTTTTTTTGTTGTTGACCAGGCCTTCTACTTCCACCATCTTAAAAAGGGAGCACTTGATTTTTGCCAAAACTGTAACTGAAAATAAAATTAATTGCGCAGCCCCAGGTCCGTGTTCCTTATCAGTGCCACGAGCCTTGATTTGCTGCTATAATTTGGATACTGTGGCTGTGGATGAGGAAAGGCAGAGTGCACCGTCCCCACCGGAGCCCGAGGGCCGCCAATAATGACATCAGAAATCTGCTAAGCAGCCGAGCCGATACAGGCCGCACATCTATCCAAGCACGGCTCAATTTACATTCATGCTGTCGGTTACAGTTTTACGATGCATTTATCCACCTAATGATCATATTAACCAACGCATCGCAACTGGAAAACAAGAAAATAATATGTTAAGTGATAACGGGCTGCGCAAATTACAGCCGCGATCGGTCACGGCGCTCATCGATCATCACCATGAAACGCAAGCGGGGAGCTTCTGATGGCAGTCAACACACATGAACTGAAACCAAGTTCACTGGCCGGTGAAATCCTCTGCAAAGTCTGGGTTTGGACGACCTTTTTCATTCTGATGATTTTTAAAAGGGCTTACAGTTTATGCTTTTCCACAAAAAACAAAAACCAAAAACTTAACACAAGTGAAAATAAGAACGTTTCTTCAAGATTCCTTTATTAACCAAGAGACATTCCAGTGTGGCTCAAACACTGTGGGCCTACCAGGACCACTTTATAAATGTCAGAGACAGGATCACTGGTGAGTCTCTCCGTTATAAACCCATAAATCCACGCCAGATTTCCCCTCTGTCAAGTTCCTATTTTGTACGGGTATAAAAATACAGGATTTGAGAAGCGACATTACAGTTTTATCAGGTTTTTAATCTGAGATAAATGCCTTTCTTGAGAAATAGGGCACATTTATATGCCTTGAGGCTTATTCCAATCATTAATTAGTAATATAGCATGAAAATGGAAAGTATACTTTGGAGTCAATGGTCAGTATTCACTGTGTTATATGTGTAATTATGCTTTTTTTGGAAGTTAAGTGCTTTGAATGTTTGTTTTCTCTGTGTATATATATCGTTTAAGCAAGACCATGAGCAAACTGTAAGTGATTAAAATGAATAGCGCCCGCTTTCAAGTGCGGCCAACGCCGTCACGTCGAGGCTGTGAAGGAGATCTGGTGTCTCAAACACCGAAATGTCGCCAGTCGGTGAGGTTCATATTGCAGTTTAGCCAGCGCTCAAAAAGTGAATCCTCCCCTTAATATTCCATCAGTCTCAGCATTCCAGCGACTCTGCCCGCGCGGATCGTTTTCAGTCTGAGCCCAACGGCTATTTCTCTGCACCCAGTGTTGCGCCGTGCATCTGTCTCAGATTTATGGGTCATCAAAAGGATGTTTGTGGGGCAATCACAAGTCCCAAGTTCAGAGGAATTTGCAGAATGCGGCCAACAAGTCAAAATAAGCTGTGCGTGAGTGCAGGGGGGGATACTACAGATCTGCTGCTCTCTCTCTGAAAACCTCCTGCAATAATAAAGATCACAACACAGCTCCTTTCAGCCTCGGGTCCCAATCATCCGGCCCATTCTCCCTAAACAGGAACTGAAACAGACCTTCCATTTCCGGCTCTGGCTGATCCACCCGTTTATCAAACAGCCACTTTTGCATGCCTGTGAGGACTGAGTGCATGCATGTTGATGCGCCGGCTGTGAAGCAGACCTGACAGTGTTTACCATCACTGACAAATGACACTTGGAGAGCGCTGTGGCACTGCGAGCCGTGTGCCAGCACATCGCTCTGGGAAAACAAAAGCAGCAGCACAGTTGTCTTCTGCGGTTCAACATGTCTGACCGCATGAAATGAAGTAAATAGGTGCTTCCCTCCTTACCTCTGACAATTTGAAGACAGATTCTCCTAAATGAGACTCGAGCCTAATTAGGCTTCTCCAGTCCTCAGCTATCAATTTAGCATTCAGTCTCCAGTGAAATTGACGGGGTGCATTTCATCTATTCCATGAAAGAGGATTCTGCACTTCTCCGTCAGCACAGAGACATGAAAAGCCGCGATAGTCTTGGGTGGAAGGGCCAGTAAACTTCATGTTTCTTCCCGAGCACCATTTGGGATGAGTTGAAAAGAAAAAGTCTATCCTTAGATGACTCTCACGCCGTTCAATATCTCAGTTTGCGATGCGCGGCGCGTTCCAGGAGTTATTTCGTGAGGAGGACTTGTAAGTCATTTTTCTGGTGTGCCAACATTCTTTCAACCTGCCTTGTCTACTTCAGTTTGCTTGTGAGTTTCAACATTTCCCAGAATGACCTGTACCCTTTCCTCAAAGCGCCATATGTCTGGTTGCTGCGTCGCGTTGTCAGGTATTGTGGCTAATGTCTGTGGAGAACTCGCTCTCTCTGCCTCGTCTACGATGGATTTCTCCCCGTGTGATTGTTGAATGTCAGTAGAAAATGACAGCTCGAGAAAGAAAAGCCGTGATTCTGAGAGATGCCAAAGCCTGACAAGCAGCGATGTTGAAGGAACTACTCTGCTATTAAACTTGATCGTAGCTGCTGGAAATATGTCGTCATAGCACTACATTTGAGCCAGTTATCATCAGGGATAAGACACACACACCAAAACAACAAAATGCGACCGAGAAATGCAAGAAATACCACCCATAGCTGTTTTACTTTTTGTCTTTTAGTGCCCGGGAAGTTTCTGGATGTATTATAACACAGGGCAGGAAGCGCCCAGATGACTACAATATATTTCAATCGGGCCTAATGTTCCACAAGTTGCACAAGATTTGTCCAATCCCAAATGAATGCTTTTCTGTTTCTTGTTCGTCCTTTTGCAGTGATCACCATCTGGAGGTCATTCTTTCCCCTCCTTTTCATTCACAGCTACATCACTGGGTGAAAGACTGTATAGAGGACCCATATCCCCGGGAAATACAAGTATTGTGTGATAAATTATGTACGATAAACCACAGCCTGGGTGAATAGTCGCTGGAATATCCCTGAGATCTCTGCATTGTGCCTCTGAGTGACTCTGCTCTCTTCCCAGGGGAGAATTGTTTGACCTCTTGGTGAGATTCAACCACTTTGGCTCCATCGTTCCAATCCATTCACACAGGCAGGTTTCAAATGTCACATCTTTGGCCAAGAGCTGGGCAGGAAGATTATCCAGTCCAAGTCAGTATTGTTTTTTCCCCAAGGTAGAATCAGCTGACAACTGGCTTTTCCCTTCTTGGTGAGACAGATAAGAGGAATGTGGGTATTGGTGGTGAGAGGAATGCTAAGATCCAGCTAAGTGGTTATCCAAACCAAGCTTGGCCTGGGATCCCAGCATCACCAAACTGAGTCATTTCACAATTATTTCGCCTGAGGTGACAAAATGCACAGTATGGGGATGACAACTCTGATCACGTTTCACTGTTGTTATCACCCCACCCATAGCCATGAGACAGAGCTGTGCAATTCTACACTAAATCATGACTAACAAAGGCTCTTTTCAGGAGGGGTTCTTGAGGGCAAAACTTATCGAATGGGGGTGGAGCGCCTGAAAAAGTTTATGAGCAGCTTGACTATAGCTTTTGTGTGTGTTTGAGTGTATGAGCCAGAGAGAGAAAGAAAGATGTTGTGCCTGTTGACGGCAGGGAGGATATCCTGTGATTATACAACGGGCAAAACACAAAACCAAACTCCATTGAAATTCTGGCAATTTAACGGTACTTTGCTCAACTGCCAAAGCAGCACACTTGGTAGGATGTACTTAAAGGCATTTTCTGAAAGTGTATGAGCCGGTCTTCAATTCGGCGGGTATACAATGAATCAACCCGCACTTTATTTCTATAAAATTTGACTTTTTTAAAACATTGGCGCGCTATGCTCGCTACGGCCCACTGCGTTGCGCTTTGGCGAGGAATTCCTGATCGAACAACAGGCGAACCTGCTGTAAAAGTTGTAATTCCATTCTAAGACAAACTGCTTGATATATTATATTTATGCCGAAACAAAGAGTGCTTTCAAACATACCAGACAGAGTCTTAAGTCATGTTCTACCAGCTAGGTAGTTAGCCAAACAAACGCGGAGACATCAAATCGCCAGATGTGTGAAGGGAGTTCGGCGTCGCATCGGCGTTTACACGAGAGAGAGCTGCGTGTATCGGGGCTGGAGGGATACCGTGATGCTTCCCGCATGAAGAGAACGCAGGTAAAGTAAAAGAATACGCCAGATGCGCCAAACAACAAAACATCCATCCTCGCCTCCTGGTAGTTGCATTATTTCAAAACACATATCAGCAATAAAACTCGGTTGATGGAAACCAAATGGAAAATCCGACCGCTCGCCACGCAGACAGTCGATGAGCCATGTAAAAGCTGATTTGCGCTACACACACTGCACATCATATGCCATGACAAAAGACAACAAATATTCATTAGAGCGCCGAGGGGAAAAAAGGGGAAAAAGGGATTTGTGAAACCATTTCGTTGAAACAAAGAGAGGAGGAAAAAAAACACAGATGTGTATCACGTTTCTCCGGAGCAATCTGCTTATGACAGTTTGCTTCTTTGAGGACCAACAAATGGGTTGCCTACCTTCTCATTGAGTCGAATGATTTGATCCATTTTGTCGTCGTTTTGCAAAAGCTCCCGCAGCTCACTTGTGCTTAAAGCCCTGTAGCCGTCAGGGCAAGAGTTGGACTCCACCAAGTTGGACATTTTATTCCTTCAAATTGCGGCTGAGGACGACTTGGAAACATAAAGCCCGCTCGGTTACATTTCGCTCACATTGGAATGCGATGCGATTCGCCAGCAGCGTCAAGGCGGCCACAATGAACGACACCACTTCCGCTCACCACTTCCAAAATAAAACGCTCGTTGACGAATATTCTGCAAAGACATTTTCTTTAAGGAATATAAAACTGATCCGTGAAAATATAGTTACACTGTATTTGAGGAGACGTTTGTTGTAAATGAAAAGAGAAAATCACGCACCCCTGACATTCCACAACATTAACCTAACCGTAGCCACGCCTTTGCAAAATGTTAGGAAAACTTAACGAAAAACATGAGAGGATGTACACTACCATGAAAAAAAAAGATTTGAAACGCTTTAAAAAAATCAATCTTCACCATTTCACTTGATTTATGGGTTGTATTCTTGTTGCTTTCCCAACAGGGCTTTTTAACAGCGGCCATTTTGTCATGAAATAGCAGGGTAAACACAGAGCCGTGTAGAGAGAGAGTCGCGTCAACGGAAGTTCAGATCGATCCTGGAAGTTTTTGGTGACCAATTTGAGAGCATATAGAGAACATAGATTTTTGGTAATTAGAAGTCAATAGATGCACTGATTTACAATATTTTTTATAATACACCGACACGTTATATGTGTGTGTATGGGTTTAACGTTTTTTTTCCGCACCAGTGTCACCCTGTGCTGCTCTTGGAGGAGATTTTGGTCCATGGATTTGGCCAGTATCTGTTGGGTTTCTGTAAAGCGCCTTGAGACAACTTTTGGTATGATTTGATGCTATACGACTAAAATTGAATTGAATTGAACTGTATGTAATATTAGGCTAATGTTACCTTGGTTAAGGAGCGTGTTGCTGTTGTTTATTGCTTTGAATCCTTTTTTGTATTACTTTTACAAACTTATACAGTAGTCAAGAGCAGTCACATCCTAATGCTGTCTTTCACATACACCAGAAGGAGACCCACAGGTGACTGTCACTGGTAACACTGTCTAACAATTTGACAGAATCACCACCTTCATGTTCTGCCTTGATTATAATGATAAAACATTACATGATGTGGTTTGATGCCATAGAAGTCAACATTAGTTTGTAGGCATGTACACTGAGCAACTCTATGGTTAATCAAAGCACTTATCAGTATGGACTTTGACACATGGTCTTTATTTTATGTATCTTTTGTCATTTTACTATGCACTTATTTACAGCAATGAATTCATTAAATAAATCTAAATAACATGAATAGCGTGTCCAGCAGTTCGTCGGTGCCCTGTCCTCCGTGTTGTCCCTGCATGGAGACTCCACCGTGGTTATAAATGGTTGGCTCAAGTCTGCAGGAGGAATCTTACGATCACTAAAGCTTACACCGACCAAAAAAATGTGTGAGGTGATCATATTCAAACCCTGCATTTGCACAAACAAAGACCACACCACTGGGAGGCTCAATGTTTGGTTTATTCAAAATAGGAAACAGGAAAAGGCTTGTACGACCCAGGTAGATGAAAGTCAGGGTGAGAGCGCTGCCTTATTGCAGGGAGACCTCAGGCTCGTTTTATGTTCACAAGTCCCTAATATGCATTGTAAATACATATAAATAGCCATAAATTACAAAATAGCTCTCTTCTTTATTATTCTTTATTGATTCTATGTTTAATTAGTATTTAACTCCCCCCACCCCACAAAAAAAACAACATTTAGAAGCCCTTTTCTCTAATTCCACAATGTTGGGTGAAATAACATTAAGAGAATGGAATATACTCTTAATATGCGCTTTGTGGTTATCATGATGTGTTGCTTACTTATTTAGCCTAGTATGTCTAAGTATCTATTAATGTCCCCTAAATCTAATAATTTAGTGGGGGATAATCCAGCCGAACTTTTCTGAATGAATCAGTGTCACATTACAAGGACTTTGGCTCAGCTGCACCTGAAACAGCCTCCTCTGATGCCTTCAGCAGCCTAGCTCCTGTGTTTACCCTGCTATTTCTTGTCAAAATGACTGCTGTGAAAAGGGTCTGTTATTCTGTTTATTTGGCCTTCCTATTTTGTTCTTTGCTTTAGGGAGTTTTTCCACATTTTTATTTATTAATTACATCTGTTCCACATTTTTATCACAATGAATATTTGCACACTAAAGCAATACAGTTTTTTAAATATGTATTGTATAGCCACAGTTTACTCAATATTCATTCCACTAAATGGTTGGATATGGGTGTTGCTCTGCGTAAACCTTTGTTTTGAAGGCAAACTTCCGGTTTTTGCCTAGCTAACTTTGTTTAGCATAACTCAGACGCCGCTTTCCATTAACGTCAAGTTAGCATTCACATCTGCTCGGTTTTCCGGTTTATATTTTTCAAAATAAAAGCCCTCATGACAAAATCAAGCTCAGTGCGGACGCTTTAAAGGAATAAAATAATACTAAAATTAAAACAATGAGACGCAAAGTTGCAAATCTTTATACTTTCTTTCATAATAACATATCCGATGCAAATAAGGCTACTCAACATGGTTTACTGTCGGCTCTCTATCAGCTTTGTATCAGCTCAGTTTCACAATAAAGTCAATGAGTTAATAGCAGCCTATCAGATGTAAATGCTCAGTTTAATATCAATAGACTAGCTGACTTTTATCATATAGTAAAAAGTTAGATTTAGGCTGATATTAATTTGAACATTAACACTGGACAGTTGAAAACGAAGAAAAATGCTTCTTGGTTGTTTTGGGCCCCGATTTCTCAAAACCACACCTTTGGCACATATTTGGCCAACATTATGTCTTTTGAAAGTCAGGTGTCACCAGTTCGATAAAAAAAAATCCTACGCTATGGTAGAATCCTAAAGTTCCTAAATCTAGGATATCACTTAATCAAAATGATCCAAAACTTGAAAATATAATAGAAATAATAATAATAAAAAAAGAAGCAGACAAAAGATTTTCTAGCCATTGACTACCACACTTTTTTTTTTTTTTTAATTTTCTGAAATAAAGTCCCATGGGGAAGGGGATGTACTTCAGTTCAGTCCTTTATTGTCCCTAAGGGGAGATTTGACTTACAACAATAGTTAAAAAAAAAAAACAACAACAAAAAAACAACACACACATAAAAAACACCAGACAGTGCAAACAACCTGACCGAATACTACCAAGAAGATGCAAATGTTCATTAAAAAGTTCACTGGAATTATAGAAATGATAAATGAATGAATAAATAAAAAGATAGTTGCTGACTTTTCTGCTAAATTTGAGCATCAGTGTAGTTGTTGGGATTTCTCGCTCATTGCTAAGCCAAGTTTTACTGTATTTTCATATACACAAATGAAAACAAAAACATAACATATGAACTGTAAGTGGAGGGAGGAGCAGTTTTCAACTAATAATACAATATACAATACACTTAATTACATCTTTACAATTACATCAATAAGATAATACATTGCCAAGGCCTTTACTGATAAGCATAATCCGTTTTCCACAGTTTCCATTAAATTCATCTTTTATTACTCTTACAGCATAGATGATGTTTCCATCACAAACATTTCTTGTACAGTGCATTTATCGGGAACTGTGTATCCAAACACCTCATCACAAACAGAATTCACTCAAAATGGCTTTATTTTTTGGAGCAGCATATACAGACATGAACATTTTTTCACGGAGCCGGAGAATTTTCCCCCAGAACCCATCTTGCAGCTCATTTATCGCCTGAAAGAGGCTTCTGGAAGATCTACACATGATTTGCATCTTTATGGCCACATTACCTGCAGCATGTTTGAGCGTCCTAAAAGTTGTTTTCCCGTGAGCGCAATGAAGAATCCAATGACATTTTCACCAGTTAATGAAATTCTCTGTGTTCATGGCGAGATGTTGTGGATGTTGCACACACATGACGCTGCTCCTTCCTCGGAGATCGTGACGTTCAGTTCCTTTTCCTGTTTGAGTCCTACATATAATGCAGATCTGGGTTTTGGCGAGGCGAGGCTATTTTTAAAGGCCACTGTGTGAATAAGAATAGCCAGGTTTTATGGTCACACAGTGCACTCAACACATGGTTTTTGCCGTCCAAAGCTGCTCTTTATATGACTGCAATATTTCCATAACACAAATACATGCAACCATCACGCCATTCTTCAGTACAGTCATTTTTGGAGATCTTACATTTACCACGCAAACAGATGCGATGTGTGAAAACTTGGAGTTTTTGCTCGTGAAAGAGATCCGGATCGTTTTGATGCATAAAACGACATAAACATAGAAAACAGCATCACGTCTATTTATGTACAGGCCTGCAGCTAAAACTGATGCATCTCAAAATAACAAAGCTATTAAGTGACCTGCACAGGACAGGACGACACAAATCAGTTCCTCTGCTTTTGAAAATAGCGAACACCAGCTCAGGTTAAGTCAGCACTGTATTTAGCACATTGCTCATTATTTTGGCTGTGGGCATGTCTATTTTTGTTAAAAAGTCCCTGTATATTGAGTGTAACTAGGTTATAATAATTTATGGTAGCGTAGCAGCTTTAGAGCAATGGGGAGATGAAGAGACTCATTGCTGTTGGATAGAAGCATTTTGTCTTTTGCCAAAAAGTGTAAAGTTGCAAGAACTGTGGTTTCCAGATGAGGTCGGCTACTTAAAGTAGGTTATTGCATTTTTATCCAAGTGGTATCTTCAACTGAATTTGATTTGAGAAGGCTGTTGTTTTCATGCCTTTCCAACACCGTTCGAATGTCTTGAACTCTTAACAGGTTAAGACGACTCAGTCTTGTTAAATACTGAAATAGATGGGATTTTTCTGTCCATCAAGAAGCTTCATATCATACTTTCAGTCCAGCAGCTTTCATCCAGAAAGCCCTCCAACAGGCAAACAAAGTGTAATGAATTTATGGGTGAATTTTAGGGTATTTCAAATCCAGGAATTCAACTTTTAAATAAACTACACCACGAAGAATGTTCTTCTAATCCTGAGATGGCGCAGATTTCATAACAAAAGCATGACATCAGTCTTCCATATTAACACTTTGTCAGTCGTCCCCCATGATCTACGCATGATCCTAACACAATCAGACAAAAGGGCAAGTCTGATTTCTGTTTCTGTGAAAAAGCAAGGAAAGTGCCCTTACAGGTCCCAGTTGCCTGCAACTGGACCCACAGGTTTGTGCTGTGATCACACGATGTGCTGGCATCTCAAATAATACTATGCCCAAATCAATATATTAATAATATACCAATACCTCCATTTTCCCCCTTCTATAGACACATGAAGAGGTGGTGCACATGTGCCTGATGAGTCACTTTCAGGTGGCATGATGGTCGTCTTTGTTCACCACATTAGGGTTTTGCTTTTATGTTCTTATGTTCTTTGTGATGGAACAATTTTGTTGTAAAACTCTTTGAAACAGACTTTATCGAGCTCCCAAACAGGCTTTTAGCACAACTCTATGGCACACGATCAGATCAGATTGTTTACTGCAAGCATGACACATTTCTTGTCAACTTCCCTCCCTGAGTTGATGCACACTGGAAAAACCAGGTTACTTCACCAGATATTTTCTTGCTTATCAATAAAAAAAACCAACATATAATCATAAAAAAAAGTCCTTCTGATGTCTCATCAGAATTTAGATCTAGGTGGTCTAGATTTGATTGAGACCATCAAACTGTCTTTCAGGGTGATCACGCTCCTGTTTGACTCCAGGTTTATCCCACATCGTCATAGTCCTCCTCGTCCTCGCCGCCGTCGTCCTCTCCGATGTCATCGTAGTCCTCGGTGGAGGCGCTGGCCAGGCTGCAGGTGGACTGCAGTCCGGACGGCGCCTGCTGGACGACTGCTGCTGCTGGCTCTGGGTATTGGTATGGAGGTGGAGGAGGAGGCAGAATAACGTCTTCCTCCACTTTCACGTAGTCAGGCAGGTCAGCCAGGTTCTCGTAGCTCTGGGTCTCTGAAAAAAGAAGGGATATTCAGACAGTTTGTGTGCAGTACGAAGGCAAGACTGAGATATTGGTTTTTGCTAATGTCTTGGACAAATATTGGTCTAAACAGAGTTGAATGGGGGGTTATGTTTTTGCCACAGTTAGTCTGTCTGTTTGTTGTATCTCAGAAAATTAGGGATCAGGAAATTAGGGCATAATGGGGTGTGGCCTGTCATGAAAAAGTGCACAACTTCCAAAAGAGTCACATTACACAGCAAAAAACTTTGAGGAAAGCTTGGTCACGGGACAAGGAAGAGCTGAGGAACCTTTCATGTTGATTGGCCACAATGTGGTGGTGGGTGTGGCCTATCACAAAAAGGTCCACGGAAATGCTCCCTAAATCAACCACATACACATACCTGTTTCAATTTATTAAGCAAACAAACAACAACAAAACAAACAAAGAAACAAACAAAAAAACATTACCTTCAATTAAAAAACATAAAAAGCAGAATTGCCAAAAGTTTCATTTGGTGAGCTCTGTAATGTGGAAGTGACGTAGCATGGGGATTTCACAGAGCTGGCAGAAGCCGTCTACTTACTGTCATCTCTCTATTAAAAACTGAATACTGATGTTGTAGTATGAGCGGTCATATTAGTAGCAGCAGTAATAGAGGTAGATAGATAGATAGTTAGATAGATAGATAGATAGATAGATAGATAGATAGATAGATAGATAGATAGATAGATAGATAGATACTTTATCGATCCCGGGGGAAATTAAGGCACCCAGTAGCTTATGCAGTACAGTTCAGTGAAACCACCACCAAAAACA
>OMLB01055219.1:0-14186 GCA_900302555.1 Myripristis jacobus
TGGTCAAGGGTCGTGAGAATCTCCCATCAATCCTGGTTATGATGGGAAGGTCGCGGTTTGTTGTTTTCTCGACTTGACCCAGTTAGGAGTCATTGGTCTGGTGTCTCTGTGGCAGAGCTGCTGGGTGAGACTTTTATTCAGAGGCTGACGCATACCTTAAAGGTGCTCTGCGTGTAATTTTAACGTCAATTAGTCATTACCTTATTAGCTTTGAGACAAAAGTATAATTATGGTAAACAAACCAGACCACTAGTCATCAGCCTGTCACCACTGCTGGGAGACAGAGGCTGACAGTCGACTGGACCGTGATCTGGTTGATTTACAGTTTACCGATGCGGAAATATTAATTTCATACTGATATTTTGATGTTGAAAGGCGTTCACACAACATCTTTAATGCACTGAAACAGACTGCGGGGTCATGTACAGTGTGTTTGAAAGAAATCATTCATAATTCACAAAAAATAGATAATTTTGGTAAAACTTCACGTCTGTTGTGGCAACTAAATCTGCTAATTTATTCAAGCTATCTTTTGATTCATAATCACAAAACAATTTAAACAAGTTAAACATTGAGTTGAAACTTAGTTTGACATTTTACTACTTTTTCCAGCAATCTGAAACAGCTAAAATCATCATAGAATCTTCAATATTCAGTTTATAAACTGATCAAGATGTATTGACGATATTGGTGATTTGAATGTGTCCTGATCAGAACCATGGTGTGGAGTCGGACAACCTGAAGACGCTGGTGGGCAGGATGAGAGCCGCGTACAACAACCTGAGCAATGCCGCGTCGCAGCGCCGCAAGAACCCCGCCTACCACTCCAAGAACTCCCATCAGCCCTCCAACGACTTCCTGACCGCCGTGGTCGAGCTGATTGGAGCCGCCAAGGGCCTGCTGGCCTGGCTAGACAGGCATGTGGAGACACACACACACACTCACTCACTCACACACACACACACACAGAGACATCACTGTTCCAGTCTCAATAATGACATTACTATTTCATCTGGCTCATTACTTCTTTAACCTCATTATGGCTGCAATATATCCATTTAGGGTTTCCCCTTTTTTTTATGATGCCTTCAAGTCATGTGGGACATATCAGAATCTCTGCTCTCAGTGAAAATGAACAAGCCAACAAAGTGTAAATACAATCTGAGAAGTCGAATTTAATTCTGCAAGCTCTATCTTATTAAAAAAAAAAAGAAGAAAAAGAAAACTGAACAGAAAGATTTAATATGCATCATCAATAAATCATTGCTGCTAAAGTGGCTCTAATTTTCGCTCTGCAGGATTTATTGGCTTAATGGACACAAGCAGCACAATCCTTTTAGGGTGTATTTATCTAAATATACAAAGATACAGTAGAAATAACCTCATACTTACAAAGTGTCGTTTCAGAGATGATTAACGGGGAGAAATAGCATCATAACGCAGTTTGTTAAAGGTTAGATTCCTGAAACTGTCTGACAGTTAAGTTTTTAAGCTAAAAGAAAGAAAGAAAGAAGCATTTCCTCTTGCAAGGAGTCTGCAGTATCAGCTGCAGCTCAAACGTGGAGTTTTGCAAACCAGCTGGCATGCAATTAAGTAATGCACTACTTTTATTAAGTAATGTATAATTTATTGCATTTTTGCAGTAACGACACCCGGCTCTGCTGCTGCCCTGCGGTGGCAGCAGTGTGTCGGTGTGTGTTTGGTTGGTCCGTGCAGGTTTTTCTCAGCCTGTTTGAGCTTGAATCACATTCCTGCACACAGAGCTGACAAGCCACTGCTCTGATGCTGTTAACACACCAGCTGACAGGAGGGACCGTTCCTCACAAAACACCTGACAGGAACATGACAGCTCATGCTCCTCCACCCTAACCCCATAATAACAATAACAGTAATACTAATAACCACAATAATACTGTAATAATAATGATACGCTGCTGTTATTGCCAGTAATCATGAACTTGGAATTACAAGTTTTCCTAACCTGCAAGTTCCTGTTATTTTTTAAATTCAGTCTCGATCTTTGTTGTTAAGCGCTCGTCACTGCAGTGATTCTTCACTGCACCTGTCAATCAAACGGTGTAGGCGGGACTTGTGTTTCCTGTCAGAGTTTCTCTTTGAATCTGTTAAGCCATGGTGGCTATCGCTGCTCATGCTAACTACCCGGTTCTTCTTCCACTGTTTTCTCTAAACAAATTGGAAACGTAAAACGCATTATGAAGTGGATATAAGCTGCTGTGATATAGTCAGACACAGGGAGAAAATAGACATTATTTATGTAAGAATATGTTCTACAATCACTACTTTCATCTTTTTCTACATCACTCTGAACAAGACTGTTATCTAAATGCTTAACACACAAAACCTAAAGCGATCACTGTCAGGTTTCCGTCTGCCTGTCTCTGATGTCTCCTGTGTGTTTTCTTTGTTTTTGTTGTCAGGACTCCTCTGACCGGCGTCAACGACTTCACCTCCACCAAGAACAGCATCATCCAGCTCTGCCTGGAGCTCACCTCCACCGTCCAGAAGGTCAGAGCAGCTTCTCACCTCTCACATGTTCGCCTCATGCACACAGACACTGACTTCAGCACCACGGAGACTGACACATATATAAAACTGGAACTACTTCAGCCCTTCAACAGTCACAGCACTTGCATGAAAGTAAAACCACACTGTGATAGACAGTGGTAATGGGCTGAATATCCATCCACAATCATCTGACCTTGTTGTTTTTAGTACATGGGGGATCTGTGGTGTTTGATGAAGAGTTTGATGTGTAGTTATCAGTTGGTCGAAGGGCAGAAAATGAATCTTAATTATATATTTTGATATTTGATTAATTGTTTTAGTAATTTTACAGGTATAACCCCCAACCACTGTCTGATTATCTTCCTTTCCCCCCGTTCATATCTTTATAAAATTAATAATTTGTGTTTTTTGGGCAGCTGGTCAGACTAAGGAAGATATTTGAAGACATCAGTTTGCGCTCTGGTCACTTCCCTTGAGACCTTTTTGTTTTCACACTTAAATGCATTAATCAAATAAAAATGGTACATTCATCAACAATTAAAATAATAAGTTCCAGCTATAATGGTGTGTATAGTTGTTGGCAGCAGCAGGACAGCGCTGGCAGGACTTTAGGAGTTTACTTCCACATGTGTTCAATATTTTCCTCACATAGTAAAGGATGTTTTACGTGCTTCAGCTTCACAGAATTAGACAGCAGATCATGCAAATAAGACTGAGCTGAAGTCTTTACTAGAGCACACGTTTTCAGTTATATGGTCAGTTTATTGAGTGCAAAGGATTAAATTTTGACATGCTTGGTGGTTTTCATTGTGTTTCTGTCATAAGAAAACCAGAATAAGGAGTGACAGGATCAATAAGAGGAAGAGAAAGTGAGACCAAACTAAGTTCTTCATGTTCAGATGCAGCCAAATGAAACAAAAGTGTTCCTCATTTTTCTGAGAAAATCCTAGAGACCCCCATGGGACTTATGAGAGTCCCTGGGCCGCAGTTTGTGTGATGAGCAGAAGGTCAGTGGTTCTCAGAGACAGAGAACCTCTGATGTCCTGTCGGGTTTGTTCAGTTTCACAGCTTTGATGATTAAGATGATGATGATGATGCAGCAGATAGCTCAGTGTTGTTTACATTCTCAAAGTCCCGTTTGATGATGTTTTCCTCCAAGATAGTGATGTTAAAATAAACAAGCAAGATGCAAACAAACAAAATGACACCCATGTCCTCCATCAGAGTGAAGCACGTCATGGATTTGTGCTGAACTCTCATGCTCTCGATGGCGTATCAGGGCATCCCATATCACATTTATATGATTGTACTTTTATGTCAGTTGTGAATAAAGATATTGAACTGAACTGAATACATTTGCTTATAAAAGTTACCCTGTAGTTGCCGTAGTTTGCTTGTTTTGAGCAGTAACTGTAGCAGCAGTGAGATGCTTCGTTTCCAAACGTTTTGCTCGCTGATATCATGTATTGAATCATATTGTGACAGAAGCACGTTATCTCATCTCTAGCACCCGCATCTTTTGGCAAAATCCCACCACTAGACCTGTAGGTCGTTCTACGGCTGGGTATCATTCAGAAATTTTCACGACTGGTGCCAGTACTGATACCTTGACTTTGACACTGGTACCTTTTTTTTCGATACCAGTTTTATAAAATCTTGTTATAAAATCAATTCTTTAATGTCTCTGTGTGTAGCGTAATGTTTTTCCTGCATGCTTCTATGACGTGTAATGTTAGACGGCCAGTCACCAGCTTTAGTACACCTCGGTAGAAGCATGCTGCGTGCCTATTGGCTCACTGACACTGATGAGATTTACTTCTTAGGTCATTCAGTATGAAATTTCAGTAACGTGGTATTTTTTGATACAAAGTCGTATTCAAGCAACCCAGCCCTACTTAATCCCCTGGTGTTAAGATATTGTGAGCAGCAGATGGATGGACTGTAGCTCCTCTCTGATTTGATCCTGGACAATAAAAGTCTTGAAGTTTCTACCGCTGACAGACTGAATCCATCGCTGATCCTGCACGTGTCGGTCCGCACTCCCAAACCAAGCGTTAAAACTGACTCATATCCCTTCATCTGCTTCCCTCCAGCACGTATGCACATGCACACACACTTTCGCAGGCTGGCGATCGGTGGAAAGCACAACACAGCGTGACAGCCTGCTGAAAGAAGCTGTTTAACTCCCATCAAGGGGCCGCTGTTGGGATTACACACACGCACACAGCATCACAGGCTGTAAATGTATCAGCGTGTTCCGTGTTTGGGCCTCTCACATGAAACAGTGAAATGGTTTCTCCAGCAGAGCAGCGAGCTCAGTCAGCTCTAACAGGGTAAACAAAGGCTAAAAGATGTAAAATCCATGTAGGACCAAGGCAGATGAAGTGTCAGTGGTGCCTGGTTAAAACACACATGGTTCCCAGCGCGGAGGACCACCAAGCACGTGGGAACAGAGGTTCTAAAAACATGCATCTTAGCAAGTTATTTACCCTTTCATTAAGTCTTGAAAGCGGCCGGCGTGGTGAGGAAAAAAATCTCATGAAATAGCCTTGAAATATCTCAGAATGAATCGGATGACTCCACCATAACATCACCATGCTGGGCTGTGCTGAACACAAGTGAATCCAGATGGCACAAACTAGAACTCACACCTCTGCCAGTGCCGTGCAATTACCACCAAGTGCCAGCTCCACATGCTGGATGTTTTCCAGTTCATTCCTTCGTGACTCATTACAAACAGACACACGCAATTTCATGACTGCACCTGAAACGCACCATCACAAATATGTGTATTCAAATGCGCACCACATTAAAAGCATGTTCACTGATCATCGCGACACCATGCGGACAGTCGGCGCTTGATTTGTTCAGGAAGAATTAGAGCCCTTCCTCTGCTGCTGCATCAAGTTTTGGAAAAAAAAACATTTGCAGGACGTCCGTGTTATTTAATTGGGCCAATAATGGAACGCCTCTTATTTTGTTTGCCAGCTGGTTCACACATCAGCAGAGTTTGATGTTACGTGAATCGACTGGTTTCTGCATCGATGCTGCACTGGCTGCAGTTGTTTTATCACATCCGGGTCTCATTGAAAACAAAACAATGATTAGAGGCTTAAATTAGCTTTAGGAGCTCTGTGTGGGGCAGCAGGGAGTGTGTGGGGCCACCAACACCTCCAGCCAACCAGCAGCCAGCAGCTCATAACAATAATAGCAATAATAAAAAAAAAAAATAATATTAATAATGGATGAACGTCTTCAAAGTGGCTTGTTAGATTCTAGTTGACACAGGTGGAAAATAAGTTACTGGAATTATTTCCTCACAGTTTTCTTTGATTTAATGTCACAGCTGTAGTTTTAGATGACATTTATTCCTGTACCATTTCCAAAAAGTGATGAAAATACCCTCCCTCTACCACACACCCTCTTTGACCAATCAGTTAAGCCGTGCCTGTAAGATAAGACACGCTTTTGAACGCGGCTGAACCCTCTTTTCCATCGTTTTCAATGTTTTCGTCATGGCAGCGGTACGTTTCCCCCAACCAATGCGCCTCAAATTTCATGTCACATTTTCAGGCACTTTCAGGCTATTATTCCTTTTTTTCAAACACACACTCGTCTGGTTTTATTCTCAGGTGATGCTATGCCTCTTAGCTGGATGGATTACAAGCACCCAGCAACAAAAACTGTGTTGTCAGGCGACCCTCACAGGTGCACCTTGTGTTTGACGGGTGAAAACGATCATCCTGTGTGATCACAGCCCTAATCAGCTCTTCCTCGCCCCGTGACTGACCTTCCCACCAAATTTCCTGCAAATCCACTCTCAGCCTTTTTGAGGTATCCTGCTAACATAAAGGCAAACAGACAGATGGAGGCAATTACCCAGCCCACTGGCAGATTTTATTTAGTTATTTTTACATCTATATCAATATAAATCAGGTTTTAATGGATTAAATGACATGGAAAGTTGGACATTTTTTGCAGCGCGCCCTCTCCCTAGCAGGGGATCAGTGTTTTGCTCTGTGTTTAGGCGACGCTCCGCCGAGTCGTCATGCAATCATCCTGTCAGCTTGTTTACTAGCAGCTGCTGTTTAACCCACCGCAGCCCCGATCTTCAGGAGGCGTCTGCATTCCCCTCTGGTTCCACTCACTCAGGCTGTCATTTCTCAAATATTTCTTTCCCGCTGTTTTTTTTTTTCTTTGCATCCCGTCTCTGTTTACCAGCATGCAGCGCCTCAGAGAGAGAGAGAGGTCGGGGGACAACCAAATAATCTTGACTTGTTTTTACAAGCTCTTTAACTGAGTCTTTTTTTCAGACTGATGATTTGTTTTTAATTGCTTCTGAACCAGCATGTAGCAGAGGGGCAAAGTGCCTCAGTCCATGTCCTGCAGTCCTGTAATTCAGTTCTGAGGCTCTCTCACTGTACTTGAGTATTTCCATTCAGGAAGACTTTATACTTTTCCTGCACCACATTTATGTGACGGCTGGAGTGACTTTGCAGAAGAAGCTTTTCCATGCAAAACGTCAAATGTGCTGCATTGTCAGAGTGTAAACTAGCCAACAGGGCATTGAGCAGTTAGAGCTACAACATTAAAATACATCTTACAGGTTAATGCAGTGGTTCATCTGCCCCATTTACCTGACTACAACATTTTGCTTTGAAAGCTGCAACAGAAAAACAGTAGCTATCACATGATAACCCACCTTGTGAAGAATCTAACATTACAAATAAGAAATGCAGTGAAAGAGTTGGAACCAGTGCCTCCTGAGCAGATTAATTTTTAACTCTGTGGCCACAACCTTCCAGTAGGTAACTGGTTTGGGTTTTTTCTTTCAAACTGGTTCTTCTTGGTCATTTTAAGAGCCACCTCTCCATCTTTTTCCGACTTCATTTCCAGCTGGGTTTCAAATTCGAGTTGCGAATGCGCACTTCCTGTCTCTTCTGTGCTGCTTGTTGCAACAGTTAATAATTGGAAATATTTTTTATAAGTATTGTTCTGCTTCACACTGATTGTAAATGTATTTTAAAATTCTGGTAATGTGTTCATGATTTATTCGTATGTTTTTCTATTTTCAGATTTCTCTGACGTATCCCCTGTAGTACCTCGGCGTACCACTAGGGGCACACATAGTCCCTTTTGAGAAATGCAGCGTTAATGAATCAATTTAACTCTGAAACTCTCTGACCACTGAGGTACATTTTACTGAGAATACCGCTGCACTTTTACTGAAGGAACATGAGGGAATGTGGGACTTTTACTTTGAAAGAAGGGTTTTTCAGTTATGGTGTTGATGCTTTCAGTTAAATGAAGGACTTGAGAACTTTTTTCTGTGGTGTGTGTTGAAGCCCTTGTCTCTTATGCACAAAGTACTTCTCTGAACTGTACATGCTGACTGTATAAGTGTTTATTATGAGACCCCCTCCCCAACAGCTTCAGTGGAGTTATAATTATAGCTCTGTAATTATTCTCTGTTATGCAACTCAATTAAAAAAGTTGGCACAAAGAATAAATAAATAAATAAGTGGGAATAGCGCCCAGTAATGTCTGGTAATTTTACAAATTTCTTGTGCAGTTTCACAGATTGTTGAGGAACAGTTTGCCTTTTCTTTCTTTCTTTTTTGTTTTTCGTGTTTTGTTTGTTCTCTGATTTTCCATGATAAACAGATTTATTGCACATTCTAGATGTTATTGAATTTGTCATATTATTACCAAATACTGAAAAACAAACAAACAAACAGACAAAAAGAAATGAGGGCGAGTGTCAAGAAACAAGGAAAGAGCTGAATGTTTCAAGATAGTAATATTTATATTTTGCATTTGCATTTTCTTTTGGCTGCTTTGAAAAATAAAAACTGTTTCACCTTATTGACAGATGTTTTCTACTCATAAGACTATAAAACAAGATGTCACAGAGTGGATGCAGGATTGAGTTGCTTGTTTCAGAGGGACATTTTTTGCAGCGCGCTGTCCTCAAGTCTCTGTCTTCCTCTTTAATTGCAGGACTGCACTGTTTATGAGATGGAGGAGAAGATTCTGGAAGTTGTAAGTATTGGTTCTCCTTTTTCCTTTGGTTTGGATGCGGTGAGATTCTAATCCGAAGCATGTGTATACACACACACACACACACACACACACACACACACACAGAGACACACAGCCACCAGCATGAGCATTAGATTGTGGATTCACATGGACAAAGAAACACACACAAGTACACTCACCTAAACACACGTTTCCCTTTCCTGCCTTGTGCTGAGCATCCCGCTGTGTGTGTGTGCGTGTGTGTGTGTGTGTGTGTGTGTTATGTGAAGGTACACTGCTTGTTTATGCAGCTCAGGAGCTTCCACTTCCTGTCTTAGATAACACTTCCTGTCAGGAGGGTTGGAGGTTGTTCACATAACAGCTGAAAACTCTGTGAGCTCATCAAACTTCTCCTCCTCCTTCTGACTCTCGGCTCTAATGAGCAAAGCTCTTTAAATTTTAAAATAAGTTGCACAGATCATCACCTTTTCATTTCCAAAAATGCCAACTCCTCTTTGGTTTGAGCCTTTTTTTGTTTCTGTTTTTTGTTTTTTTGGTTTATTTCAAGCCTCAAGCTGACCAATCACAAACCAACCCAAAACTCAACATTAACAAGTCCTTCAGTCTCATCTTCACTCTTCAAATCTGAGTCTGGATTAGACCGGATTAATCTGCTGACAGAGATACAGGGTCTGCAGTTTTGAAAACAGTAGTGCTGTATTTAAAAAGTCCTGTGAAAGGAAATCTATAAATATTTCAGTTTCTGGGTTTGTTTTAGAGAAGTTTAGCCCATGTGCACATCTTTATCCTGCAAATACTCTCCATGTTAACAAGTCATTTAGTCTCATCCTTAGTGATGAAATCTTGTTTTTCTTCAAAACAGGTAAAAAATCTATCAGCAGGATGAGATAATCCCACTTATTTCCGACACTAATCAACTTTTTTTTCAGAATTTTCTTGAATCAAGTGTCATTTTCTTGGTCCTAGTGGCCTTATTCTGCCTTGTTTCATCAGATTTATACCTGTTCCCAGAAAATAATCCTTAAGCAAGTGAAACTGCACTGGAAACACATGGGATTATCTCATTTTACTGGCTTGTTTGAAGAAAAACAAGTTTTGAACACTGCAGATGAGACTAAACGACTTGTTAACGTGGAGATTTATAGCAGCAGCTTGTTTATTGGACAGAGTTTTGCCTCGGGGGTCATTCTGCTCCACAGACCGTCGTGTTTTCTCAACTCACAGACGAGCATCTGATCCTTTTATTGAGGTTAAAATGTGAAAAATCACCAAAATTGTTGTCAGGACGTTTTGAAATAACCACAAATACACTGGAAAAAGAGAAGAAAAGAAGCATGACAGATGAATGTCTTGTTTTTCTGCTTTTCCTTTGATTGTTTTCCCTTGTTTTTTTTGGTTTGTGTTGTTTTCATCACGTCACCGACCCGTCACCATCACGCCATGGAAGGAAAGCAAAATTTTGTCGGGCGTTAGCGACTTGGATTTCCTCAACACCCCTCGCCCCGCTAATGAGTGCCACAGTGTTAGCTTTTTGTTAGCAGAGTAATGATCTCCAGCAGAATCCAGTGGATCCGGTGCCGTTTTAAGAGAGAATCGTCCTGATAAAAACGTTCCATGTTTTAAACGCCATCTTAATAAATCAGAGACTGTGATGTGAGGGATGATGAAGATGATGATGATGATGATGATAATGATGAAATTTGTTTGGAAAAGGTTTGTAGTCATTTGTGCGGTCGACACTGAATGTGAGTCACAGTGTTGGAAGAATTAAACCTGATATGTGAAGTAGATGAGACTCAGTCTTATGTGACAATATAAATGGAGATTAACAGGAGAACTGATGAAAGAGGTGAGGAGGGCGGGATAAAGGAAGACTTTAGGAAAATCAGGAGTGTTGACAGGCAGGATATCTGCCTCCACACGACCTCCGCTCACCTCAGACGCCCTGCCGTGCCTCCAGCTTTACTTTCTGGTCGCTGTAATAGTTACATGAGGCTCAGTCTGGTTTGTTTAGGCCCCAGGCTCCTCTCTGTTGTACAAGTTTAACAAAACCATCAACTGCAGTATAACCATTCTCAGTGGTTTGGCTTTTTTTTTTTTTTTTGTGATCCCTGAGGGGTGAAGCAGTTCACCTTTCCTGCCCTGTTCAGTCAGAGGTCAGAGGTCAGACAGTGTTTTGTCGTAGGAAGCTGCAACAGAACGGATGCTTGGCATCACGAGGGGGGGACTGAACCTGCGACCTTCCTTCCTAACTGCTGGGCTGCTGCTCTGACATTTTCCCATCTTTAAAAGTCAAGAAATACATCCGACTTTCTATTCTATTTCTGTTTTCTGAAAACAAACTTTTGCTTTTGAGCAGGTATGTTTTCAGCCCCGGGGCTCTGAAACTTACTCACCTTACACAAATGAGCATGTAAACTTTCAGGGCGAGTTAAAACCTAATAAAAAGGTCTTCACACGACTTGGGTGATAATATTGGGCACGATTACATAACATACTCCTTTCAGAATCGTGTGTATTGGCACTTACGAGGAATTTAGCTTAGTGGTTGCCATATCGTGCATTGATGAAAGATTAGGAAGGATGAAAGAGACGATATAAAAACCACTAAAACATGAGTCATACAAAAGGATAAATATGCAAATGACCCTGAGTTGTGTGTGTGTGTGTTTGTGTTTCAGTCTCGAGCTCTGAACGGTATCTGTGAGCAGACGGTGCGGGCGACCTCTGACCCCTCACAGAGTCCAGTGGCCTGTTTGGAGGAGGTTCACATCACCAACATCAAGCCAGGAGAGGGCCTGGTGAGCACACAGCACTTTACAGTACAGTACAGTGAGAGAGTTAAAAAAAAAAAAAATCCAGAACGTCTGTCATCCACTTGGGGCACTAATCTGTTACTGTTCTGAAAAACATCCTCCACCAGAGCCAAATAACTTCCCGTCTCTGTCAGACCAGTGGAGCATGAAGCTGTGAACGCTGTGAAGGTCTCAGTTCTCACATCAGAAAACTGTAGCTGCAAACTGAGTGGACGTTTATGGGATCTCACTAATTTATAAGTCAAAACAAAATATATATCTTCATGACACTGTACCACATACCACAGTTGAGTTAGGTCAGTAATATTATCATTGCATGTGGAGTATAAACCACGTTTTGAAACTTTAGTTAATAGTTTGCACGTTAAACCTGCACTGAGCGATTTCAGAACCTAACTACTCTCATGAAACTATCCTGCGCTTTATGAGACTTTTTACCCCGAATTGAACCTCGTGGGAGTCAGATGTGGCCCTCATTTCCATCCCAAAAACACATTTTTTTCACCTTAACTTTCGGTTTTGCACAACCGATCTGCCGTGAACCCTGCAGCAGGACGGACTCTGTTTGTTTACAGAGGGAGTTTGAGCTGTCAGCACCCTCTAGTGGTGAGAAGTCGCTTACTGCAGCTTTACACTAACTAGCTAGCTTAGCTATCGATGCACCAATCAATCAATGGAGTTTATGTGTCCCTTTCTAGCATCTAGTCAACATCAACAACTCAACATATGTGAGTCTAACCCGAGTCAAAGGAGGTTGTGTGAAAATTAAATATGCAGAAAATTAGTTTAGTTTTAAATGGCTAGGTTTGTACCTGCATTCAAAATAAAAGCCTACTTTGACCTTTATTCTTAACTCATCAATTACCTCCATTTTGTTTGAGTACCAACACACTTTGTGTTAGGTTTGGTTTGCTTATTGACACATACAAGAAACTTTATAAAACAAATGTACGGAGAAATGCCTTAAAAACCCTCAGGGGGCTTGAAAAGTGTCACTCTCCAGGGAGCATATGACCGGAAATAAATAAACACAGTTAGTTTGTGTCACACTGATAGTGTTTGATGCTGTGCTGAAACAGGAGAGAAAAAAGACAAACGCAGCATTAATCTTTCACAATCAGTCCCATGCTCTTCTCACTGAACTGTAGAGGAAATTAGTGTTTCCCATGTTCATTCCACAGCAGTGGATCACAGTTAAAAGGGGAAAAAACTATAATTTGACCCAACTTCCCCCCACAAAACACAAACGGTTATTTAGTGCTGCAGCATGCGCTGCAAAATTGGGGACCAAAACAGAAACAGATGTAGAGCCAAATTGAAATAACCCTCAGACACCGCTGCCGCAAAGAATTAAAGGGACACCACATGAGATGCTTTCAAAGACAAATTCAAATGCAGATTCTCAGACATTCAGTGCTTGAAGTTCACTTTGTTTTCCAGGGGATGTACATCAAATCGACCTATGACGGGCTCCATGTCATCACAGGAACCACAGAGAATGTGAGTGCCCTGGATTTCTCAACATATTTGTCCTTTTGTTGTTTTCATACAGAAGCAGAATGGCCGTCAATCATTTTGTTCTTCAGTTTGAAGAAGAAAAAAAAAACAACTTCCAACAGAGCAGAAGAATCCATCAGACACCAAAAAAGCTCCGTTTAAACTTTGTCACTGTTATGTTTGTGTCGTAAAAACAAAACCAAAAACTCATGAGTGATTAAAACATTTCATGGGTCATTAACTGCGAAATGAATGGAGCAAATGTTAACTAGACCAGTGGTTCCCAAGCTGGGGACTGAGGGCCACTGAGGGTCCTCGAGGGTGGGTTTCAGCAGTCAGGGGAACAGATGAATTCCAGTTTTTGGAGATTTTCTAGAGAATGAAAAAGACTCTTTTTACTTCTTTTTATTGTACCTCAGCACCCATATGTCAGTTTTACCGCGTATTCACTGTGATGTTCGTAGCTAACCACAAAAAAACCTCCTCAGAGTACAAGATCTTCCCCAAAAGGGTCTGTGGTCTGTTGAGCTGCTGCTCCGGGGTCCTTGCTGTGAAAAAGTGCTGGAAACCGCAAACTAGACGCAAACCAAAGCAAATGGACTGTAACTGTAGATGAATCAGGACATACAAGTCATATCAGCTAAAATATGCGACACACATATTTACCACTGGAGTGTAAAAAAAAGCAAAATGACTCCATACGGCATGACACAAGTCCTCTGAAGCCACATTTACTATTGAAGCTAAACAACACCGTGAATATCTGTGTTTTCCACCCAAGATGTGATTGTTTGACTTCATAAGACTTAGATGATGCTACAGAGTACGTATGGAGTCATTTTGTTGTCATTCTTTGGGGTGTTTTAGGAAGTCTTAAGAAGCATTACAAATTGAGCTGTTGATGACAGTACTTCCATTTTTGGGTGAACTGTTCCTTCAAGTTGTTGATGTTTGGTGTTAATGTCAGTAATCCTCTGTCTCGCTCAGTCTCCTGCCGACAGAACGCAGAGGATTCACGCCGGAGACGAAGTCGTGCAGGTCAACAGACAGACGGTGGTGAGTCTCGCTCAAATTCAAACCTCCAAACGGTGTTGTTGTTAAACTCAAGCTCAGGAAAGAGATGTGTTCAGTCGAGTGTTATTTTCCTGACGTTTGTGGACTGATCTGTCTCAGTCGGCCTTGTCTCGTGTCACATTTGTTTCCAACAAGTGAACATGTCAGTGTTTTTGCCCTCTGGCTGTAGTTTTTCACTTTCGTCCTTTTCTAAAAACAGATTTAAAAAAAAAAAAAGTTTCATTCCACAAG
>OMLB01055224.1:11284-25750 GCA_900302555.1 Myripristis jacobus
ATTTTTTTAAGACAGACAGCTAAGAGAAAAGGCAGAGATGAACTGTAAACTTCAGCAGCTGACTACTAGTTAAACTTTGATTTACTTTGACAATGACTGTCACTTGCCGTTCTTTGGCATATGACTTCTGAGAAAATGTGTGAAAATAACACTATTATGATTGAAGTTGAACTTTCTTTGGACCCTCTTCCTAATCACAAATTTGTGCCGTCTTTTTGTTAAACATTCTCTCCATCCTACTGTTTTTTGTTTTTCTCTCTTAATGCTGCTTACCTATCCATGTCAAGCTGGCTGACTTCACCAGTGACGAGGTAACCATTAGAAACCAGATTTTTTTCTCCCAACCACAAATATACACAGTGCCACCACTACATTATCACCAGTACTGAATGTCACATTATACCTTACCACCCAATCCCAGCAGTCCTGCCCTAGCCCTCCACCAACAGCTCATTTACACACAGCCACAACAAATAGTTAGGCCTTCCCACCACCTTAAATGTTGCTATGGTGCTTAAGCAGAGGAACAAGTGATAACAGTCATTTTTATTCTGGTATTTCTCTGAGGACAGAAACACATGTTGCTCTCCTTCATAAGAGAATGGCAGAAAAGAGATTTTCTGAAGCAGCTCCACCTAGGACACTTTAAACCCTCTATAGAGCTAAAGCCTAACCTCACTCTCTGCACACACCGTGTTATAACGACAAACCTCTTAGGCCGACTTACATGTAAAACTTTTTCATGCAACTTGATTGTCTGTGACTGAGGGCTTTTTGCACACCTGCCTTATTTAGTCAGATTGAATTGATCGCTGGTGTGTTTACTCCCTTGATGCGGTTCAGTTATTCAGGTTTGAAACCAGCAGTCGCATTGGGGTCAGACCAAAACAACCAGACCCTACTGAGGAGGTGGTCTCTCTCTGTATGGTTACAGACAAACTCTGGAACGGTTGGTTTATGATGAACTGACCTAGATACAACCCCAGCTACAGGAAGCACCTTTCCTTTTGGAATGAAATAGCTCCTGGAGCTCAGGGGCACATTATAACAGAAATAATCAACTTGGTAGGGTTAGCAGCTATTAGTTTGCAAAATAGGAACAAAATGAAGCAAGGGCTGACATGAAGCAACAAGGAAATATTGGTATATAGTCCAAACAAGCACTGCAGTAATGAAGAAATGCCAAAGCTGCTGATGGCGCCCCAAGCCCATGATGGACACTGTATTGGCCAAATGTGTTTGTACAATAAAGTGAGACAGAGAGAAATTTCCTTTCTCCACCTTTTAACCCACCAATATCTGTCTGCCCTTGACCAATGAGGGGACTGACAGCGCCCACATGACTTTTGCTGGTGCATTTTCATTCATTTGAATTTTTGCCATGTGCATCAAAACCAAAGCAAATGAACAACGCAACAATCTCTCTCTCCATCCCCAGTCAAGGCAGATGGCTGCCCACCCAGAGCCAGGTTCTGCTCGAGGTTTTTCACCTGTTAAAGGGTTTTTTCCTCACCACTGTCACCCTACACTGCTCATGTAGGAGATTTTTGTTCATGGGATGAGCCAAAATCTATTGGGTCTCTGTAAAGTGCCTTGAGATTACTTATAATTTCACACTATACAAGTAAGATTGAATTGAACTGAACAAAACATCAGTTATTCCACTCATTTGAACCACTGCAAACGGACTACAGGTGTGAAAGCGCCCTGAGTTTTATTGAGGTGAGTTGTACTATGTATCAGCCTATGCAATTAACTGAGAAGTTGCATGAAACTTAGTTGTATCAAGTTGAAACTGAACTCTTTGCAACAAGGTTCATGCAGCAACCAATCAGAGGAGAGTATAATGTCTTGTCACTCTGCAGTTTGGGTCCAACCCATCCATCTAAAAGTTATGGATGGTTTTCAAAATTAGAGATCCCAGTGGACAGACCTTTACCTCCAACCCTGAACTTGAACAAGGAAAAATGTGTTACTGAATTTGTTAATTTCATGTAATTAGTCATCAATGTGTCAGTGCTGGCCCTACTGGCCAATTTTGTTAACTTCCTTGTCAGTTGGACGCTGTAGAGTTTAGATTTGCCTTTATAGAGGTACATCTTAACTCTTTACTATCTTAATGAGATTGAGAGTGATAATATTAGTTATTGCACGTTGTTTTGATTGCATTTAGATATTTGGTGTAACCTTTAAGTTGCTTGATCTTAACACAACTCACAACTCAGAAATGTGATTAAGTTGCATGAAAAATTCACATGTGTAATGTTGGCCGAGAATGACAGTTGGGGTTCCTACCCATACAGTGGTATTTGCGGCTCCATATGAGTGTAATAGATCCAACAAGCTTGATTCGTCAACTCCCTCCGTGTTGCAAGGAGCACTTCACTGGAACTGTTCTTCTCCAGAAAGAATGAGGTGGAGCTGACTTTTAAAGGGTGCACAACACATGTTCAAAGTTGTGTTGTTTGCTGGTCCAGATCCTCTTTATTCACTTTGGAGAACACTCTGATGAAGCGCTCATTCTCACAACAGAGAAGGAGCTGACAGTTCAAACTTGGATGATCTTTTACAGTCATATATAGCAGCAAATACCACTATATGGGTAAGAACCCATATTATCACTGCAACCTAATCATCTGCTTACCGTTGTGTGTTCATTTGCTTCCATGTCTCTGATGTGGCCTGGTTTGAAAGCAGGGCATTCTGGTTGACGTGGAGGTTTGTACAGCAGAATATTGTGTAGATTTAGACTGTTGTTTCAGTGTTGTAGTTAGAGCTAAATGCAGAGCTCCATTTTATCCCTCTTAGCTCTAATTCTTAGTGCCAGCATAGCTTTGTTTTATCTTGGCAATCCACCAGGTTAGCTACCCAAAATAAATTGATCCAGAAAGCAGACTGAAACAAATAACCCAACTTCACCAATTAATTGTTGTTTCTCTTGCTTCACCTTTGCCACAATTAGATGAGATTCACCAGACATGTAAAGAGTCAAGTGTCAATTTTTATTCAGATTGATATGTAGTGATATGTATAAGAGTATCACCCTAGCTGTCACCTTGACTTCCTTACAGCTGAATGTAGCAGACTTGTGGTAGACATTTGAAGTGCTTGACTCAGTTGTCTAAAGGCTTAAAAATCCTTTTGGCAACTTGGCCCCCTTCATTTACATACCCCGCTTTTCACAGTATTCAATCAGCTCAGTACAATTCAGCAGCCCATTGCACCAACTGGACACTAAACATTGCGTTTAAACTGGCTTGACATTAAGCTGTATCGCTGTTTTGGCTGAATAATGACTAGGTACACCTGAACTCCCAGGGCATTCAGGTGCACGCGAAGCACCAACCCGATAATTGATTCACACAGTGATGTTCATCCTTTGAGGCCAGTAATGTGCAAGCCAAACTCCCCAGTTAATGGTAACCTTATGGCTAAGATGTGATACAAGGAGGGCAAAGACATTACTGAACGTCCACATCCCCTTGTATGTTATCTACATGTTAGAGAATTAGTTTGTCTACCATAACCACTACAACACAGACATTAATCTATGTATACAACTAGATGTAACAATACAGACAAGTCATGTCATGTGAGTTAAACATTTTCAGTGGGGTAAAAGGCTATGTACTTAGGCCTTACACAGTTCCTCCATAGTCAATAATAGCAGAAAATGCGTAAGAATTTGCACTAGAAATCACTAGAAAAATTGCATAAATAAATAAATAACCAGAAAAGTACCATGAAAGAAAACTGTATTTATATTGAACATAATGCCAGATCTCTTGTGTATAAATGCCTTTGAAAGGCTTCTGAATGTATTTAACCCTTTGACCTGAAAATTAGCAAGAAATTAGAAAAAGTTATGAGAAAATTACCTAAAAATTTGTTTTGAATTTTGAGGAAAACTCGCCCACATTAAACTGGTTGCAAACGGGCTGCAGTTTTTCAAACATACAGACTCGTTAGAATATCTCTTTTTTCTTCCACTCTTTTTTTATCTTCCATTGTCTCTGCCCTGCAGGCGGCCCTCCTGGCACCACTGGACGACGATTTGGGGCGTGTGGGCGGAGCTGAAGACAGGAAGCCAATGGGAGGAGGCATCAACGTGCCTGACTTTCCTCCTCCGGCAGGACGGGAGATTCTGTTGCGCACGTGCGTCCCTCGGCCAGCGCCCTACTCCAAAGCTCTCCCTCAGCGGCTCTTTTGTGTCCTGATGAGGGACGAGTTCAGGCTGGCGGGGGCCTTCTCTTCAGACACCTCCTTCTTCTAGGACCCCCAGCTGAAAGACACACATATCAGGGGGTAGATATGTACCAGTGATTCAGGCAGAACAGCAGATCAGCATGTTCTAGCTGGAGCTGTGAATGACTCATTTGGTGGGATGATTTATCCTAAGATTGGTGACATACAGTATCTTCACCCCTCTCCTCCACCATACTCACCAAGGTCCCACTGAAATCATGCCACTCCCCTCAATCTCCAGATCTCTTTAGATGGGGAAAAATGTTCTAATTAATGGTTCTCTTCAGTCAGGTGATTGAAAGTATTGTCACAACCTCAGTATTTGGCATAAGTCTGCTCCAAAATCAGACATTTCACAAGGATTGTGAAATTTGCACATATCTCAGATTAAAGTATCTCCAGAGCCGTTTTATTTTGGCTCCTTTCTTGCTTATCTTACTTTTGTTTTTGGGATAGACAGTAATCACCCTATTTCTGTGCTCCTGTAAATGGCTTGCAGTTTTAAACCAGAGAAATGTGCTATAATGACAGACTGAGAAGAGAAATGACACCTGGACCTCCTCCTATGAGTGGTGTAGCTGGGCATGTCATGTCCTTTTCCTCCACACATTGTTCTTGCAGTAGGTTTTAGGGATCGACATCAATTTTCCGGGGCTGATACTGAGTATTAATAATCCAGGTCACCGATAACCAATATTTATGACCGATATTCATTTTCAGTAAATTTGAAAATCGCAGAATTGATAATATTTGAAACAGCTACACAAACCTCGCTTTCAATTAACAAATGTTCACAAATGTCAAATTAAAATTATTACATTAGAAAAAAGAGAGAATTACCAGAAAATTACAAGGAAAAAAATTTAATTGAAACAAAATGGAAATAAAACAAGAAACTATTTTACTAATAATTTAAAATGTTATATTTACATCAAATTTAAATCTTTAAAATGTTAAACTGGAATGAAAGTTGTAGCCCTTCTGTCCATACGGCAAGCGTTATTTGCCTTACAGGCACCTTGGAGTTTTGTCTCTCTGTCAAACTAAATTCAAGACAAATCCAGTGAAATGGAAAATGAGAATTGTAAATATATAATGGGAAATGTTGCCCCACACACCTGCTTTTTTCCCAATACCATTCACATGAGGAGACAGTGTCTGAGTGGTTTTCATATCAGCCATCATGTAAATTGAAAATATGATACTGATCACTGAAAAATGCTCAACATCGCCCCCCTTAATCGTTCCCTAGTAGGCTTTGCAGATTCTCAATTGTTGCAATTGTTCCTGATCCATTTAAGGGCTTCATCCTGATTGGTTGAAACAGATCTATCTGAACAGGGCATGCCTGAAGATATGTGGACCTTAATTGGGTTAGGCGTAGAGCTGGAACAAAAACCTGTGGGACAGGGGGTCCTTGAGGACTGGGTTGGGGACCTCTGGTTTAAGTAATGGCATTTCTGTAAATATGTTATGTCGGTTCATATATTCCCATAGTCAACATTTTAACAGTTGTACCAAAACTCTACAGCAATTTCCACAGGAAAGCTTGTTGATGCATAAATGTTGCTCAGTCAGTTCCTGCCCACAGAAGCCTGTAGATTATTGGTCTAAAGTGCAATTACATACGTAAAATTGCAAGAATGTAGCTTTACTCATAGCAGCAGAGACCAGTGTGATCATTCATAATATTCATGTAGTTTCTAGAAATGTTTTAAAAAAAAAAGTGCTATTGTTAACTATGTCAACCCACAGTAAACATTTTGTCAGCTGAGTAAAGGGAGGGCAGTCATCTATGAAATCAGCCAAAGGCTTTACATGGTTATTGTTGGTCCTAAATATCCTCTAGTACTGTTGCATTGCTGAGAATAAACATTTTTCCTCTTGCAGTTTCAGTGATTGTGTGATTCTCTTACAGTGATTCTTTGTACTTCTTTGTACTTGCTGTTACAGTTTGCACCAGCTGATGTGACTAAAGAAGGTCTGCCATTGGGCTTGGAAAGTGTCGAGCCTTCATGTTACAGTGACGTCAAGGCCCTGAGAGAGAGTGCAGTACAGTGTTTTGTCCATTGGGGCAGCCCTGAGAACTTGCTAAACATGCAAACAAATATATGGCGGTCAGTGGGGCTAAATTGATCAGTGCATCTCATTCCAAATATTGATCAGTAACTGTTACTGTTATTGTTCCACGGCCCCAATATTTCTAATGCAGACAGAATTGTGCGCTGAGGTGAAATCCATGTCTGTAAAATGTCAGTTTCAGCAGATTTCCACAAGCATTGAGGCTCTGTGCTGCTGACTGGCTGCACAACCAGAGGAGAGTTGTTGTTGTTGTTGTTGTTGTTTTTCCTAAATGGATCTTCTTAACTAGCATCTACTCATTGCCACCAACAACATTAAAAAAAAAAAAAAAATTAATTTTGAGAGCTGAATTTCTGGAAATGTCCCACTTACCACTGTTCATGTTACTCAGTTTAGCCGAGTTCCGGCTCCTCTACAAACACTTGGAATGAACTCCAGACCTTTTATTTTCCTAATTTGTCATGGAATAACGAAGGAAAAGGCCACACCAGGCCATGAAACTGCCTTTTAGACAAGTGTCCAATTACTTTTGAGCCTCTGGAAACAGGGGGACAATGTATAAAACTGGTATAAAACAAAAATATGTCATTAAACATATTTTTGTTCAACCCCTTAAATTAAAGCTGAAAGGCTGCACTTCAGTCACGTCTTGATTTCTCCATTTACAAATCCACTGTGGTGGTGTACAAGGGCAAAATTATGAATATTGTGTCACTGTCCCAATACTTATGGACCTAACTGTAAGCTGTTTGAATGCAGTGTTATACAAATGATTTTACAGTTTCACAAGGCACATAATATTGAATGTATGTCTGGACGTCAGGATTTCATGGTTGAACTACCATAAAATTAAACATAAGTAGTTTAAATCAATTCTAAATGTAATTTTCATCTAATTTTTTGCTAAAGTATTTTTTGCTATATTTCAGTATTCTGGTTTCTTGCAATCTTTTTTTGCTTTTGTTTTTTGGGCTAATATGCTAATCGTCTTTTTTCCCCATGTTTCTGAAAGAAATCAAGTGAACTTCAGCTTTCAGAGGCTGTACATTTGGAAACAGCCTTTCTGCTTTTGTCAGGGAATCTCAGTCCACCTACAGGATCACAGCAGAAGACGCCACATAGGACTGGACGGCCACAGTCAGTCCTGCTGCATTCCTCTTTAACTTCTCCAAGACGAGAGCCTTGTTCATTTCAGCCAAAAACGTCATGGATATGGCACATGCCGTGTTTTATCCTCTCACTCAGCTGAAATTCTCACACTTCAGTGACATTCACCTGTATGGAACAAAGACTTGATTGATTCCTCAATAATATGCTGTTGTAGAATATCACATGAATGGAACAATTTGACTGGATCAGGTGATTATTAAATGACAGCAAATACTGTGAATAGTCACCGAGTGTTTGCCCTGCCCATACAAAAGCTGACTTTAAAGCCGAAAGCTCAACTCCCTGCAGATAATAACAGCTCTCTGCACGCCAGCATTTCAGTACGTCACTCAGTGGCAGCACAACTTTCTCTTAGCAGTTCACCAAGCAAACGGCAGTGTTTCTCCCTCCCAGACACTCTGCCTCCTCTCATTCCTGCTCTGCTCATGAGCATGTGAGACAGTTTGAGATGTCTTTTTTTTTTTCTTTTTTCTTTTTTTTTTGCGCAATGAGATCTGTTCAGCAGGAGAGCTGTTCACAGCTTGATTGCTGACTGCTGGTTGGTCCCATGGTGTTTCCATAAACAGAAATGTGGCTGCGAAGCGGTTTAACACTCCCAAGTGCAGCTTATCGCTCATCTCTGTTTCCATGGAAACGTGCCGGCACAGCCGCTCCATTCCCAGTTACCTGGTCTGGCTCTTGGAGCAGTGGAGGCGAACAGAAAGGTAAAGTTAAGAGGGATTCTTGTCAAAGCAAAGGTCTGCTGCTGGGAGAAACAGGGCGATGCATTCAGGGGGTCCAGAGTGGGATCACGGGGCCCTTCACAGGGGCCACATGCCACAACTTAACACAGACCAGGGTGAAGGGCCAAATTCCCAGCAGCACCACAGCTTTATAAATTAATGTCCCTGTCTCAAAGGAACAGCTAACCTGGGAAGATGTGCCAGTCAAGATTTTTAGGGAATACTTCTCAATAATGGTATATGAATTAAGCATATGTAATACTTGAGTGTGTGAATCATGATAAGGCATATACTAATGATTGAATGATCAAGAATTAATATTCCTGTGAAGAGTATGATGGCCACTGTAGGGGCCACTGTAGTGGAAAAAGAAAAAAAGGAGCCAGGGTAGGGGGAGTGATATTCCAAGAAAAAACAATGTGGATATTCTTAAATTGTAAATTTACAAGAAAAAGCTCACAGATTTTTGAGAAAAGGAAATCCTGGTGATTTGAGCCCAGAATCACAATATTCTCTTGAGCTTCTAGACTTTGAACAGACATTGCTGTGACTTGGGCCAATTCAGAAGAAAACAACACACTGATTTGGATGAGACAGTAACTATTTTTCTGATTTTTTTTTCATAAATTTATGACTTCAGTCTCAGAATTTCTGAGTTTTTTTTTTTCTCAGACCATTATATCCAATTATACTCCTCCTAAGGCTCCATAGTTTTTTTTTCCTCCTTACAGTGGCACTAATATGATCTCGCAGGCATCCTGCATTCACTTGAGGAAAAAAAATCTACCCTGTTTTTATCAATTAATGACATGATTATCTCAGAATTCTGAGATATTAAAAAATCTGTTTTACAGATAAAAAAAATAGATTTTTTTCATAAATGCATCTCAGAATTCTGAGATAATTATCTCTTTAAATCACTTACAGGTTTGTTTGGGTTTTTTTTCATGAAAATGTTTCTCAAAATTCTGAGATAATTCTCAATCTCAGTTCAGAAAACAGGGCAGAATGTTTTTCCTGTGTGAGTCTTATGCTTCCCTACCCAAGCGGGAATGTGCTAATTACTTATGAACCAACAGTGTTTACTAATTATTAGCTAAAGCATTATTATTTAAAAGCATTCCAAATTTGTAAGCATATAATCATGTCTTGACTTGACTTGGCGGGCCACCTCCCTGTAGCCCATCAGGTAGATGCTTAGTGCCTCAACCCAAGCACAAACGGTAGTTAATGCATCAGTTCCTGGTATTAAAGCAATTAGAACAACATAACAAAGATTATTAATAATTAGCTCAAGTAGGAACAACATTAATTGTTGATCATTTAATCATTAGTTTATATTTTAAATCACCATGCGTCACACATTAAAATATGATTTTTATACTTAATTACAATACCAGTACGGGAAAAAGTTCCAGATTTCCAGCCATCTCTCAGTCTGTGTAACAAGGTGGCATCCTCACCATGTGTGCTCAGAGTCAGCTCGGCAGTCGGCTCCGAGGATTTGACGGCCTGGCTTTTGGTTGGTAAAGTTTGCAAAAAAACAAGAAAAGAAAAATCCATCCAAACCCCTGTGGGGAAAAAAAGCAAACCTGTCAGTGATGTACCATGCATTTCCAGGCTCCTGGTGTTGTTCGGGGGCTATTCATTCATTCATTCATTCATTCATTCATTCATTCATTCATTTCTCTCTCTGTCTCTCTTTCTCTCCTTTCTCTCTTTCTTTCTGGATATAACTGATCAAGCATAAGGTTTCATTCATTCAGTTCATTTGTTTGTTTTTTCTTTCTCTTTCTTTCTTTCTGTCTTGCTGGCTTTCCTTCCTTCCTTCCTTCCTTCTTTCTTTCCTCCTACCTTCCCGGCAACACCTGATGTCACATGGTTTTGCTGATCAGCTCTTGCCCCTGTTAATATTGAAATCTTTTAATTCCTCGTGTTCCTGGAAAAAAGTGGAAGCCTGAAAGCCGCCTCGTCACAGGCAGGACCGACCCTTTGCTGACAGAGCCCTCACTGTGGAATTTCCAGCCTGAGATTCTGAGGCTCCTTTTCATCTTTTAAGTCACAAAGCCATTCTCCTAACTCTTATTATTTTAATAATTTCATATTATTTTATTGCATTTATTGTACTCTTTCTCATATGTAGCTCCTTTTGCTTCCATATTTCCTTTCTAATGTTGTATAACTTTGAAACTGTTTTGAAATGATTTTTTAACATTGTTTGTGTCCCATTTTTAAATTTCTCTTGTAATGCACTTTGTGACTGTGTTGTGAAAATGCTATATAAATAAAGTTTATATTAACGTAGATGTCATGTCACCAATCACACTGCTGCTTATGAATCCAGTGCTGACAAACAGGGAGGACAACCAGCGATCCTTCTGTGCCCAAATGTCCACAGTGAGTCGAAAGGCAGTCACTCAGAGGCCTTCTCCAGGGGCCGTCCAGAGGTTCTGGGAGATCCAGGAAGCCAAGTGGAAACAGACAAGGCAGGTTTAGAGAAAGCAGGTTCACTGTGAAATCAAATGAAAACACTTGAGGACAAGAGAACTCCTGGAAGGCACTGAACATCACAGATGGAGACAGATGACATCTAACAGTCTGAGGAGGATCCATCAGTGCAGCTCACTGGTGGCTGCATGTCTTCACCTCCTCCGCCGGAGAAAAAAAGATATCGAGTTTAATCAAGTAGTTCTCTCTTGCTGCCATTTGGGAGTGGAGTGCAGCTGCAATGATCCTGGATTAAACATCAAGGAGGTACAGGATAGGACACAGTCAAGGAAAATAAGATGGAAACAACAACATAGGCAAATGTGGAGATACAGGAACAAACAAATAGGTAAAATGCATTGTGTGAGTGGTGAGCCAGGAGTGATTACACTGTAATTAGGATATGCAAAAACAGCATTAGTGGAAAAACTTACTGAGGCAAAAACAAATTAGTGCAGAATATTTATATGGGATATGATTTTTTGTTATATATAAAGCATAGGATAAAACAGCCTTAATCCATTCAAAGAAGGTTTAACATCACTTAAAGAATATTGCTTTCCAAAACAAAATACAAATGAGTACCAAGTTGACAAGAATGATAGCTTTTCTTAAATTACTGTTTGTTGCTGTTTATAACTGTATTTTCCTGTCCCTGCCCAGAAAGAACCAGGACAGAGAGCACACAAGAAAATAGTTTATAATGTTGAATACCGTGCAATTTGAGTGGATTAAGGCAGTTATTTTTCAGAATGTTAGCTGGGGGGAAGTCCACCTCAATGGCAGGAGGCTAACAGTTAGCATGTGGAGCATCCAGCCAGTATCCAGCACTCAGTAACAATGAGAGCAAGATAGCACCACTACTGTCCTACAGAACAGCTGGGGGGGGAAGTGAAATAATATCAGTTTTCAAAATGTGTGGACTATCCCTTTAACAGAAGGTCACACAAATGTACAGAAGAGCAGATTTGAACATGTAGATTGTCTGTCTCCTTGTCAAATTAGCTGAATGATGTACCTCATGTACAAATGTCCATGTATGTATTGATGTGAGCATGTGTAGATCACACTCTGTAGACTGACTGAGACATAGCAAAGAAAATGATGACTATGAAGTTGAGAAGCTCACATTTTGCTGATAGAAACATCAGTGAGAGCACGGAAGAACTGCCTGAAGTTTTGTGGTGTGCTGAAAGAGAAGGCGGCGCCTCTGTTCCACAAAAAAATGTGACAAAGCTAAACAGGCAAGTAGATGTCAGAACTTTCCTGGGAAAACTTGAGTGCACTTGAATATGCAGCGAGGAGGCATTGCATCTGCTATTTTTCACAAAGTTTCACACCACTTAAAATAGCTGTGGCACTTTTTAACTGTTACCCCCCTCCTTTCTCCTCACCTCTCCTTCCCATCCGTTCTCTCCTCCCCTCCCCTCCCTGCTGAAGCCAGATAAACCTGTCATAAATCAAGCCTGACTCAACTTTAGTGCCCCAAGTTCTGCCTGTTAAATTTGGATTTCTTTATGTCCTTGAATCCAGGTGTCTGGCCACCACACTTTCACCATATCACTGACAGAATGATGACTCAGATGACCAGAGGCTTTCAAATAGCTGATTAAAACAATGATCCCCTTCATTTTCCAACAGCCGCTTTGCTGCTTTGGACGGCTGATTACTAGAACCACAGTCAGCAAAGAGGAAGTGATGCTTCTAATGTACAGGGTTCGTTTGTAAATCAGTCACAGAGCTGGCTGGGTAGCGCAACCAGTGATAAGAAGAATCCCAGTTTGGGATCAATAAAGTACATCTATCTATAACCGCCTGAGCAGACAGAGAAAAGAGCGCCACCTACAGAGAATCGAGCTTCATTTCAGACTACAGAAAATAGGTGAAAAAAATGTCACGTTATTCATTTGACAGGTGAAGGGCAACATAAAAACACAACAATGCGTGCTTAGCATCAAAGATGAAGGATGAAGAGAGAGATTGTGTTTTTTAAAGGGATAGTCCACCCATTTTTTCAAAACTGATAATTTTACTCAACTTTCAGAAAGATTCGATAACTTCGGCACTTCCTGTATCACTCCATGCCAGAGGAGCAGTGGTCATGTTTCACCTGCCAGCCACTGCTGATGACCAACACATGAGCTTAGACCACACAAGAAAATAGGTCTACCACTGATAGTTGTAGTAGTTATGGTAATAGTTAAGGTGGTTATTTTTCAGAATGTTAGCTGGGTGGAAGTCCAGCTCAATGGCAGGAGGCTAACAGTTAGCATTTGGAGCATCCAGCCAGTATCCAGCACTCAGTAACAATGAGAGGAAGATAGCACCACTACTGTCCTACAGTGAAATAATATCAGCTTTTTCAAAATGGGTCAGTATTTCTTTAAGAAAGACACTTGGGAAAGACAAGCATTTGGTCACAGATTTGAGGAATATCAACTTGTGAAATCTGTGTGTGAGTATATTTGGAATATTTAAGTTGTTCCAATGGCAGCCAATACCTGCATCACATCTGAAGCTGTACGCTTACCTTCTTCCTGGTTCTGTTCTCTGTAGTATGGCCTACAGGTATCAATCACAGACAGTGCAAAAGGTGTGACATTTCCTTAGCAACTAGAGTGGTAATAATAGACAAGACTGCTATGAGCTGGTGGTTGGCTCTCGCTTGTGTTTTGGTTCGCAGCCAAAGTTGTTTAGCTCCAGAGCCGGTAAACGGTTGCAATCATTCTTGTTTAGATCACGGAGCATCTCTACAGCTCTCCTGTCAGTCGCTTCCACAGAAACAGACAGATTAGTGTGTGTGCACTTGTGTGCATATGCATGTGTGTTTGTGTGTGCAGTTCTGCATGCATTTGTGTGCATGTGTGTACATGGTTGAACAGGATTAGTGTGTTTCCTGAATGAAGGAAGATAAAACAGTGTGGGTGGTGGATGCTCCTTCTGCTTAGCACTGCTATGGATTTTGCTCCAACACCTCCAGCGATGTAAAAATGCGTCAAACTATGGAGCAGAAATCTAACTGTTACACAACTGCTTGTTTAGAAACCATACCATTATACAAGCTGTGATTGTCAGTGTGTTGAACTTTAGACTTCACCTTGTTGCTGCCTGGGTTCCTTTGATACAGCTATGAAATCTTTAGGCTGGGTTGCACCAACAACAGGTTTAAAATGAGTAAACCCAGATATAAAATTAATCAGAAACTAGTTGCACAGTTTGAAAGTAATCCTGGTGTAGTAAATCCAAGTGGGTCAGAACTTGAAGCTGGAGTTAAGTGTTTGTGAAAGGAATCTGAATGCAGCATCATAACAACAAGCCTTTTTATATTTCTCATTTTTAAAAATGTTTTTTGGTCATCTTCTGGTATTTGTTTGTTAATTTTATTTTATCTTTTTGTCTTTTTTTGTTGTTGTTGTTAATTTTCTGGTAATTCCAGTGCTAAATTTATTATTAATTTTATAATAGACAGACAGACAGACAGACAGACAGATAGACAGATAGATAGATAGATAGATAGATAGATAGACAGACAGATAGATAGATAGATAGATAGATAGACAGACAGATAGATAGATAGATAGACAGACAGATAGATAGCAGTGTTGGGCAAGCTACTTGGAAAATGTAAGCTAAGCTACCAGTTACTCTACATTAAATGAAGTTTCACTACACTGAAGCTACCCACCAGATAATGTAGCAAGCTAAGCTAGAATACAGTGACAAAATGTAGCTTAACTACATCAAAGCTACTTTTTTTTTT
>OMLB01055228.1:0-10428 GCA_900302555.1 Myripristis jacobus
GGATGATGTCATTGTGCATGTTCTGTGTTAGGGAGTAGTCAAGGCTGGGTTGTGAATGCAGAGTGTGTACATGCTTTCATATATTTAAATCCTGGGTTTATGTGTGTCTTCATCAATTACCACTTTGACATGAAAATAGTGAAAAAATAAAACCAAGACACACCACAAGTATCAAAGTGACAAGACTGATAAGCCATTTTTAACAAAGAAATGTGACATTTGAAAATGTACCAAGGCAGTAACCCCCTGATTTACTAAAGCAGGCACAAGGCAGCTGCTTGCCTAAATAAAGGGGTGCAACTAGTATCAGTTTAGCCAGTGATTTACTAAATAGTATCATCACAATTCCAGTGCAATCAGCCAGTTAGCGATACCAGAGTCACAATTTATTTCCAAGATGCACGTGTGTGCCCTGTTATGGAGTATAAAACTAATTTACTCTATTTCTTCTGAATAATCCAGTCTAAATTATTAAATAGCCTATTGCTTGTAATGTATGTTCAAAGATAGCCTACAGAAATTATACAGATTTTCTACTGCAGATTTTTAAATCATCCTTATGGTGAACAGGCCATCCATGAAAAAGTCAAGCGTAAAAACCTGATATCACTCAAGCCCTGATGCTCCTGCCACACCTGGGAAAGGGAGGTCTGACATCCTCATCTTCCTACTCCTCCACCGCTTCCCCTGCATCATCATCATCCTCATCCTCATCCTCTCTGCATTTATCCACAGGTGAATATTGTGGAGCATGCAGTAAACGTTCTAATGTGGCCATTACTCTGCTTTGCAGGTGTAGCAAGATTTAGCAGAGGCATAAACAGCCAGGAGAGTAATGTGTGTGCTCACTTATGAAATGAAATAAAATATATTGTAGTTGGGTAATGTAATGTAATCCCATCCTCTGATGAATGGGGGAAATGTCTAGTAAATCACGAAACTGCCTTTGGAAAAACAAGCCTAAGTGGGCTGCCTGTAGATTTTAAAAATAATTTTCGTGTTTGCACCTAAAATAAAGCATGCATTCCCTGGGTGGTTCATGTGGTTTAATTACGTTGGTTTTCTTTTCGCAAAACAGGTTTAAAGAACTATTATAAAAAAAGATGGTTAAAGGAAATGTTTATGAAAAATATACATAGATATTCCTTAAAATACATGCATGTATTTTAACAAGGCCATGCAAAGGCACTAGAAATACGTATGTTAATTGTGTTTACTAATGTAATTATTGAGGCAAGTGTTTCCACCTCTGGAGGCTGGCATAATAAATAATAAATCTCACCTTCATAATATTTCTTGGCTACACCTGTGTTTTCCATTTTTTGAGAAATGAAAAAGATACCCACGACATGCATTTAGTTTTGTTGATCTCTCAGTAGAAAGCCTTGACTACATATACCACATCTCTAATGCACGTCTTGAATTTCAGTCAGGCAAACCTTTTTGCTTTTCAGGGAAACAAAGAGCTGCAGACAGCTTGGATACGGGTAGACCACCTTCTCTGCTTGGGATCTGGGTTGTATCAAAGTCAGTGTAAAAACACACTCTGGCCTAAACTGACATATTTATTTATTGTTCTTGCTGTAATGAGCGTTATTGAAAATCATTTGCCCTATGTTTTTGTCTGCAATATTAAGAAGAGTCATTATTTGCCTTGGCAATGATCTATCTGGGCTACTGTTAACTGAGAGACTCCTTGCCATACTTGTCTAGGAAATAATATATGATGGAAAAGTACCTGAAATAGAAACAGGCTAAGCTAAAATGTTATATTTACTCAGGGTGTGATCTGTCAAAAAGTTGGAGAGGAAGATGTTTTTGAAACATTTTGTTCTCGACCCTTTCTCCATTTAATATAATACTCCGGCTCAGCAGTCCCCAACTAAGGACTCAACAGGCGCAAAGTTAACTTGAGTCTGTCAGATCGCAGTCAGCCTGGGATTTTCTCCCCCCATCCTGGTGTCAGTGAGCTGCGCAGTCTTGTATTTGTGGTGCTCTCTTTTTTGGTGAGGGTCCTCTGAATCCTTTTCATTTGTATTTCGTTTGGCTAGCTTTAGTTCCACTTCTGAAAGAAGCTGCGAGTGCTTGGTGACATTCTTGGCAGCCATGGCCGGATCAAAGCCAGTGGAACATGAAATACTGAGGCAGTGTCTTCTCTATCTTAAGAGAAATACAAGCCGGAGTGCTTACACTGTCAGTGTACAACAATATAAATTTATTTTATATATTTTTAAATTATCTGTGGATTACGCAGCATAAATCCCTATGAAAGGGCTAATGTCTCATCATACAATGGGAACTAAACAAATAAAATCAGTACCAAGCAATTACTAAACTTTGTGACTGAAACATGTCAAAATCAAGTCTATTAGTCTCAAAGTCTCAAGACCTTAGTGTGTGTGTGTGCATATGCATGTGTGTATGTGTGTGTGTGTGTATTAGTTATACAAAGCCATGAATTGCACAATATCTCTTTTCCTCATAGAGTATGCATACACTTGCAGATTCATGTACACCTCTTTGATCAGTCAGTGCACACACACACACACACACACGCACACGCACACGCACACGCACACACACACACACACACACACACACACACACACACACACACACACACACACACACACACACACACACACTCAGTAATTCATGCAAGTCAAGTGCTGGAGCAGTGCTGCCTTCTACTTTGGCTTCTGCGCCTGAAGGGCATCTGTAAGGCGTGACATCATTCTCTCCACAGACTTAGAGATCACATTAATTACACTCTCTATAGAGAAACTCTACAGGCCAGAATTGCAAATGGCTTTACTGATCAAATCCTGCTCTGGTTTGGGTGGTCGCTGCACGTGTTGCTGTCTGTTGAAGCTTGGAGACCAGAGACATACTTCAGTGATGTGAAATTCTGCCGAGCAGACCACATCATCCACTCTGGCAAACTGTGTAACTGTCACATGACTGAAAACGTGGTGAGGGTTGGGATATTGAATTCAGCATCTATTTTGTAAAACATTCCTGGCAGTGTCACAATCACAGTGTGATTGTGACTCATATTCAGTAGAAAAGAGCGGCCATGTTAACCTGGTATAGGCAGAGCATGTAAGTAGAGCACATTTTGGATTATAATATTGTTCCAGCTGAGCATTAACCCTGGAGTTCAAGTAGAAAAAGTAGAGTTCACCATTGCACATCTGTCCTTTAAGCCAATACATTCTAATGAATTAAATCCAACCACTCAGTCTGAGAGCGGTGACTGTGAAACATTTGGAGTGGCTACAAACTGCTTGAGTGCCACAGTGCATCTATCATGAAGTGAATCCTGGATGGCACAACTGCTCTTGTCTCTTCCAGCGCAAAGACAGCCCTCAGCTTCATAAATTCCAGATCTATAGCTATAGACAGCTGGTCATGGTTTGGAGTTGGAAGAGGGACAACAGAGCTGTCTGGCATTGAACTTAAAGGGGAAGAGTTTACTTAGCCTTCCCAAGACCCAGGTTGAGCCGTGTGAGGGGAGAGACCCCAGCCCCCTTGCATTAGCATTGACAAAGGAGTAGTCTAGTCATCTGCAGGTCATCTGTAAGGTTGTATAGTAAGAACTGTTGTAAATGTGTGTGTGCATGGTCATCAGGGACTCACCGATCAAGTTGTGATAAAGCAACCCTAACAACCCTAACCCTAGCTAAACCTAACACCATAATACACAACATACTTAAAAAATGTATGCACTTGAAAATATTGCAGTAGTAACACATAATAATCAATTACAATTACAATCATAATTTGTATGCTTGTGTAGCACTTTCACTTTGAGTGCCAAAGACATACACTGCATTCAACAGTAAGTGCACTGAAATATTACCTTTTATTTGTTTTGAATTAATTGGTAGTAATTTTCAAACTGAGGTAATACAATTCTTGACACAAAATAGGCATCGAAAAAAGATAGTAAAGGGAGCAATGTAAAAAGCAGATTATAATACAACATGCATGAAAACAGAGGATAACTTCAAGTCAAGTTAAAATAGGAAGCGCAAGCGTCAGCAAAAAATTTTAGAGCCCTTTTTAAACCTCTCAAGCGGATCAGCTGAGCACACAGATAATGAGGGGGAGCTCCAGAGCTTAATTACTACTAGATTTTTGGATCCTGTGGAAAGCCTTTAGCTATTTCAAAGAGTCTTAAAAACTACTTGGAATTGACAACCAGCCAGTTACTTACCAGAATACAGATGTGACATTACTCACCAAAATTAACCATTCTGGTCAGTGACCTCCCCACTGTACTCTAGAACAACTGAAAACAATGAATGGTGGCTCGATTATGACAGGTAAATAAAGCCATTAAAATAAAGCAGAAGAGCTGGTGTTCCTCAAACCACCGGTGCTCATCGAAAGGAAAAAGTCACAAAGTCATTATGCCGTCTTCAGGTTGTGGACAGACAAAGGCTTTGTGCTGAAGCTGAAACATGTTGGTGTGTTTTTTAAAATGTGTCTTACATTGTACATTAAGGCCGTTTAATTTTGAAAACTACCTTTAGTGTCTGGACCTTCCTTTTTTTTTTTTTTTTTATAAATCTGGCCAATTGTTGGTTAGGGTTAGGGTTAGGGTTAGACTGAGGCAGAGGGGTGTAAAGGTGTGAATTACATAGTATTTTCATGTTTTGGAGAAAAACAGTTGGCTGTGCGGAAAAAAAAAATCATGACTTGATCACAGACTTGAAATGCATATTGAAATTAATGTGAATAAACACCACATATCATTTTTTATGGATGACTGTTCCAACCTATGGGACTTAGGTAACATGCAGTTAGTCTTGTTTAGGGATTAAGACCTTAAAGAAGGACCTTAAATTTTCTGGAATTCACTTATGGGAACTGAAGGACCATCAAGTTTTTAATTGCAGGCAGGCAGTTTTTGCAAAGTGTCAAGTTCATGAGGATGACAGATATATAAAGCTTCATGTCAACAGCATAACAATAAGAAATACAGACAAAGGGCTCTATTTTCACAGACTGGATGAGGCAAGGGCGCAGCACAGCTGTGCTTCGCCAACTGGGTGTGGCCAAGTGGAATTTTGCAATTTTGGCACGCCTTGCGCCGTGGCGCAAGTACTCCACCATTCCTCCTACCGGCGCAAGGGAGGAGAGAAGGTGTGGAGTGGGTTTGACACAGCCGATTCACTTTAAACCAATCAAATGAGCCCCTGTCCTCACCTTTAAAATGCGCTGTGCAAAGGCGTAATGAACGTTTACACAATTGACAAGGAGGTCTGCTGCCGCAGGCGGAGTGTAGTGGAAGTTTGGCTGACCGGTGTGCAGTGCGCACACGTCACCAAAACCTCACAGGCAGGTTTCCGGAATGTCAGGCATATTAACAATGCAATAGCCTAAATACCGACAAAAAACACTATTCAATGCTACTATCTCAATCAGCACATAAATTTATCTCCATATTGACTGTCCTGTCACAACTGATGTCAGATCAAAGCAGATTGGCACCGTTTGTACGATTGTGGGGTTTTGGTGATGTGTGCACACTGTCCGCTGGTCAGCCAAACTTCCACTACGCCGGCTCTACTCCGCCTTGCGCTGAAAGTAGACGTGGTTTCAGATGGCGAGCTTTGGGCGCACCTCGGCGAAGCCTTTTGGCACGAAAATGTCACTGCGCCAAGCTGAATCTGTCGACACCTCCCCCTGCTGCGCCGCTACTCCCATCTCAGTGCACGTCGGTCTGCCAAAATACCAAACTGTGCGTCCCTCGGGTTGCGCTGGTCCAAAATAGCTCTGCGCCGGATTCGCCTCACTGTGCCACCCTGCACTGCGCTGGGAAAATAGAGTCCAAGGGCTGCACTCTGAGCACATAATCTACCCTAAATGAAAAATATCTAAAAAAATGGCTCCAGAATAGATCCCTGAGGTACTCCATTGATCAGTGCTGCAAAAGGGGAATATCAGACAGGTTAGGTCACAGATATTAGCAGGTTACTCAGACTTGAGCAGTGAGAACTTAAGACTCAACTTGTAAATGACCTGTGTGATTTCCACTCAGACTCAGATTTAAACATTGAGGACTTAGGACTGCTCACAAGTGTCTGCTGGTGTTTACTGTTTTGGTCTTTCCACATAAAAAACAAAACACATCAAAAGTAAGCAGGGTATACAGCTCTAATCCAACTTTTCTCTGTAAGCCCACAAGGCCAGGAGGGAAATCCTGCTCCACTGTGTCTTCCACATTGTCAGTTGTGGGCTCCTTGTTTACAACATTGTGTTTTTGTCAAAACTAATTATCCACATGATTTCAGGCCAGCAGCAAATCCCTCACACAACTTGTGGTGTCTTGCTCCAATGGTCCAGGGAGAGAATCTGTGTGTGTGTGTGTGTGTGTGTGTGTGTTTGTAAAATGAGACTACAACCCCCTTCTCTATATGAGTAACCACACCTTGTAAACCAACATTCACTCATGCCCTCTTGTTGTCAGCTTGTTATCTGCCCTCTGTGATGTTTGGTCTGGTGTTGCAGCTGTGACTCCACGTGCAAACCGCCACTCCCTTCAGCGGCTGCTGCTCTGGAGGGGCTGCCATGGATCAGTTTAATGATGTTGCAACAGACCTACACCCAGTATGATATCCCATAATTTCTAGTCCACTCTCCCATGTTAACTGGCTGCTTAGGAGGGAAATCGAACATACTGTGAGTAAATATAAGGCCATTATCAAAACAATCTATTTCTTGTGTGTGCCACTGCAGATGTAGTGCATTGCACACATTATGTAACCTCTCTCATTGTCATCTATTTTTATTCACGCATTTAAATAGCCTAAATGTAAAATTACATCATCTAGAGTGTCAAATGTCCAGAAGAAAAAACAAAAACACCACAAAATGTGCAGTTCGGTGAATGATCGCAATCTATTTTTATTTGAACTGTAAGAAAATCAAATTGCAGTTCATTAACAACTATTAATAAAGTAAATACTCATAAGGAAGAACTTGCTCTTCTCTGCAGAACAAATCCTTATGTTTATGCTGAACTCACCTCTGTGAAAATATTATTGAAGGTGTGTATGTCAAATGTAAGTAGCAAGTGATGGTGAAATAGATGCAGCTTATAGATAAATCAGATGAGAGAGCTGATCAAGAAAGAGGGTTAAACAGTATATACATATAAAAAATGCCAATGAAGAGGGTTGTAAAATAGTGTCCTTGTGCAAGTCTGTATAACGGATTGCACATTACTGATATTGTTTTATTGGCTTGTTCACCTGTCCTTGGGCATTTTATGTGGCCTGGAAAGCAAGCAGTAATCATAAATAAACTATGCCTGGCATGCCCCATGGTAAACAATGTGTTAAAGGTTTACATCAGAGATACAGAGTGCACTGCTCTTTATAATGTGCAAACTTCATAAAATGTGGCAGTGCTTTGGAAAAACAGCTTTTTACATGTCACTCCCTTTTTGAGCGCTCAGAACACTCATCTAAAAAACACAACTAAATCAAAAATGAAGAAATTCACATACAACAGCTAAGGTTGAGTCTAAAATATGCTATATAATCTGGGTAATGCCCTTTGTTCAGCTGTGATGCTTTTATTCAGGTATCATATTCTGCTAAATTATCTTTAGTGTCATAGAAAAAATTCCCTCACGGTTTTATGGTGTTTTGAGTCACTTTTGAAATTAATTTAGTGCTCTTATGAGACATAAGTTAAAATTAAAATACACTTGTTATCAGTTGCACTGTTATCAGCATTATTGTTATTATGCATTATTTGTACTGCACAAATCTTCCACATTTTTTTTCATAATAAATGCATGTGTGTGTGTGTGTGTGTGTGTGTGTGTGTGTGTGTGTGTGTGTGTGTGTGTGTGGCTAATGACTTCATTATTCAGACGGGGTTGTACACATTTTACTCAAACATTTATTGACCACTTGCTTCCTCAAGGACATAGAGGTAAAAACAAGTACAGGCTTGTGAGGCCAGGTTGTACAATGACAAACAAACTCAAGCTCACATTCAACAGCATCCAATATTTTTGATTTAAAGCCACGCTGACAGAATAAAAAAAGAGGTAAGCAATTACTGAAATGGGAAAATGAACAAGGAATGAAAATGAGTCGTGTCTTTCAATTAGCATTGGATAATTTACAGAGATTCAAAGATGCATCCATTGTATAGAATGCCAGCACCATAAAAAGCATACAAAAATCTTCCTAAACCATCTGTTTGAAAAAAATGACAAGAAAACAATAAAAAAAATCTCTCCAAGGTAGAATATAGCTCACACTGTCACCACCATCACACCACTACAGTAAAAATTCATATTTCCCTTGCATACTTACATTACTTACATGTAGGGTACTTCTAATTTCACTGTATTGCCAAAATGCATCATGCTTATCACATATGGTCCAGATAGAATAGTAAACATTCATTTTTATTGGTGGTTTCGAGAAAGAAATAGTTAGATTGATGGTGTCTCTCCCTAGTGGTCCACAGTTTTTCAAACCTCCAGTACTCTACCAGGAGCACCGGTGATGCAGTTGGTCTCTACTGTGAGCCTCAAGGTGTTGGATTCACTGCCTCGGCTTGGGGTGACGTCTGACCAGCCTTGTTCTCCTCTTCACACCAACTGTAAAAGAGGAGATGGACGTTATGGTGGGAATCAATGGTGAGGGTCCAGAAAAACAAACAAAAATAAAACAAAACAAAACAAAACAAAACAAAACAAAACAAAACAAAACAAAACAAAACAAAACAAAACAAAACAAAACAAAACAAAACAAAAATTCAGGAGGGGAGATGGACAAAAAAGGTGTAAAAATGTAGGTAGAATGAGTCAAAGGTAGATAATGGAAAAAATGAGAGTGTGAAAGCAGATCTGATGAAGACAAGTTGCGCTTGACTTTCAGTATGCATATTTTCCAGCAGAGATTATGTGCTTTTTGGCAGGCTCTTCTCATTGCTGTCCAACATTGGCATTGATGAATGTCTCACTATCCAACTGTGTTCTTACCTGGGGGTCTCTTGGCTTGAGCGCCTCTCCCTCCCTCTGTGAGATGAGGACATCACACCATTAGTCACTCACTTTGAGCATAAGCACACACTGATAGGACCACAATCCAACTCCTGTTCCCTGAAGTATCATTTCATTTTTACATCTCCTTAAATCACCACTGATGATTACACCGCGATTGCAATCATCAGTTGGGGTTTATGAGCACCGCTCTGTGTGGCTTCAATGCTTCAGCTGCCTGAGGGCCAAATTCCCAAATCCTTAAATGCCACTGGAACGAAACAACACCAGACAGTGCTATGGTCGCCATACAGAACAGTGTTGACCCACACACACAGCAACCAATAAACACTATTTGGCAATGGCGGGTGAATCGGAATGCTGAAGAACACCAGCCGGTGATATAAGGAGACTTTTACAACATAATATTGTGGGGAAAAGGAGGTGAATCGTCACCATATAGGCATTCCATACACACTGTCACAAAGTTATTTATATGGACACCCGGAAGTTTGCTAGATTAACTACTGGTTTAATGCTGAAATGCAGCATGTCCTCAGCTGATCAGCAATAATGCCATAATTTTAACATTAACAGAATATTCACCTTTAATGAGTTTGGTGATTCTCTCTGATTCAACTTCAATCAGATTTGGGTTACCATGGATGGTGGTGATCTGAGAGAAGTCTGGACCTGAACGTGCAAAACAAAACCATTAGATACAAAATGCATAACAGGTTGGCACTCTCATACAGTACCATGTATGGAGTTTCAAATATATCAGTCTGAAAATGCACCATTCTCTCTTTCCCACCTTGAAGAAACCACTTGTCTGGCGTACTTTCAAATGACATATCATTGATGACAACTTGACAGTGTCTTTACCACATTGTAGATGTGATCAATTCAAGGAGGAAAGGAAACAAATATTTCAAAGAAACCTGCTGGGTATGAAGAGTTCATTTAAGGAGGCCCTACCCTCAATGATATGAGGCTCGTTCACGCTGGTGTAGCCGGTTCCACCTTTAGAGCGGCAGCGGAGAAGGGTGTTGAAAGTCATTTAATGACTTAACAACATGTACTGACTGACAGACGCACAGACTGACAGGTACATACACCCCGCCTTCACCTCCTTTAACACCGCCAACACATAGTCAAGCCTATGTACAGTATACAGAACACACACATCCACACAGACGCACACAAAGATGCGAAGTACAGGTGTGGAAGGCGGCGCTCAGCACAAGCTCAGCATTAATTATTTTTCTTAGCCCACAAGCTCCAAGACACCAGTGAAGCAGGAGGTTAACATGGTGATGTTTGAAGCTCGCTTGCCCCTAAACCCACAACAGCCATTCACCCACTGGCCCTGCTGGGCTCACCCAAATGCCATGTTATACAGTATGCTACAA
>OMLB01055229.1:6014-28514 GCA_900302555.1 Myripristis jacobus
AAAGTAAATTGAATCACAATACTTGAAGAATCACAATACTTAAGCAATTAATATTGAATTAGCACACAGGTATCGTGACAGTATTGCATATTTGTTATCTGGTTTAAAAGTGTTTGGAAATACATCATTGATATATTTAATTAAATCTTTTTCCCTAAATTCTCGAGGGGTTCAGCTAATTGAGGATCTACTGTAGTTATAAAAACTTGGAATGTATGCATACTAGGGCTGGTCAATATATCTGTATTGTGATACGAGACCTGATATTGTACTTTGGATACTGAAGTATTATGATATGCCAAAAGAGTTTTAAGGGCTGCATTACAGTAAAGGGATGCAATTTCCAGTGCTTATTAGACTGTTATAATCAGTTTCTCTTCATCGATTTGAGAAAAATATTTCTACACAGAACATTTTCACATTGGTGGGCACACAAGGAAACATCAAAAAGTGGTTTTGGGTGTGCATTGTTTCCCAAAAGATCAGCTGTGGTGAGCGACTATAAAATCAATGGTAGCATTTATTATAATTTTCTGTCACTAGCCTCACAGTGTAGTGTGTAGCCACTCTTATCTTGTTCAGTTAAAGTTCAGATATAACCTTGACGGCAGCAGCATACCTAATGCATCTACTACCTTGGAATACATCTCTGCTGTCAAACATCTTCATCGCCGTTTCCTCTCAGAAAATATTATCTGAAGTTATGTTTTTGCCTAGACACTACTCAATGGCTACTTGTAAAACTGCTAGTTGATGAGGATGAAAAGCACTGAGTTGTGGAGACAGCGAAGGAAAAGTGTTGCCGTTACTACACATAGTGGCCTACATCAGTGTGAGTAATTATAGTTCTGCACGGGAGAATCTGTCCACACACTGAACTGATCGTTGAAACACTGGACAGCCGTGTCAATATTTTATTAATCCTGGCTAATGAAGCGCAGATAAAAACAGAAGCAATAATGTTTACATTCTCTGAAGGGTTGTGTCCCGTTCGTCTTTCCTATTGCAAGTTATAATAGTGTGTTATATTAAAAATTATGTTACACAACACACTAAATGTAGCCTATTATGCACTTCATTAGTATATTAGGGCTTGCTGGTTTGTAACAATAGGATTTTAAGGAGAGAAGCTTGGAAGAGAAAAGATGGTCAATATCTCATTACTATTTAAAATGAGGGATTTGCATTTGTATTTGTCCTTTATTCAATCTTTTCTCTGTTTTATGTGGGTGGGGATTATAATGATGCAGGACACTTGAATATAAAATAAGAATCAAATCAAAATCAATATTTTTTAAAAGTAACATAGACAAATAAATAAATATGTAACCCATTTCATTATTGCAAACAAAGAATCTTGCCCAAACATTTCCCATATCCATGGTTTCATATATGATGGCGGGTATTCAGTTGACTTTCTACTGATATGGGTGTCAGCTGATTAGCTGACTTTAGCAGATCCTTCCTGATTGGATCCTCCTCAGTTTCCTTGCTCAAAGATTCTTCGAAGGAGAGTCTGACGCTGTTTCATTTGTTTCCTATTGGGACACCTTGTAAGACGGCAACCTCAAAATCAGTGCCACAAAGGAAGGAAGGAGGTAGTGTAGAAAAAGCATTAGCGGCAGTGACAGCCTCCACAGAAGCCATAGAAATCTATGGCATTGCTTTAGCGACATTTTGACATAGACTCAAATTATTGTTATTATTATTGTTAGCAATAGTAGTAAAACTCATGTAATCCTATGAAATATGACTGCTGAAATAGCTAAAAAAAAAAATCTTTTTTTTCTGATTGGAAACCTTTTCAGATAACTGGGGGCTCTAGCAGGCGTGACATCTCCACACCAAAGTAGCTGTCTACCAAGCCATGTGTCTAACCACACTCCTCTACAGCTGTTAAGTCTTAGACCACCTACAGCCACCACATCAAGGCACTTGAAGGGTCGCACATAGGGTGCCAGCAGCACATCCTCTGAATTGCCTGGCATGATCGTGTGCCTCATACTGAAATACCTGCTGAGACTAAGTGCAAGAGTGTAGAGGCTGCGATCTCCCAACATCGACTGCTCTTACTCAGGCTTGTTGTCAGGATGTCCTGAGACAGACTGGACCACTGAACACACCAAAGAGGAAGGGCAAAAAAATCTCTTGTATTCAGTGTTAATCTTGTTCTTTTCTTCAAATGAATGAAAAGGTTCAGTGGGATGACATAATCCCACTTGTTTCTATTCTAATAAAGGAATGTTTCTGAACAACTACAGTATAAATATCCTGAGACATGTCAGAATAAGGCGAATCGGCCCACTAGGATCTCAAAAATGATGCTCGATTCAAGAAAATTCTGGATAAATGAATCAGTTTATCTCATCGCACTGGCAGATTTCTTCACTTTTCAAGAAAAACACTGAAAATAGGACTAAATGACTTATTAGGATGGAGATTTGTTTTGCAGTGTAGAGTCGTGGGATTCAGTGCACTCATGCGATGCAAGGAAAGAAGCAAACTGTGGGTTCTAGTGGAATGCACCCACTAGATTTTGCTCTGTCACCCATTTTTTAATGTACCAGTTACACCACTCTCATTTTCTCCATGTTTTGGAGAGAATAATATCTCTCAATAAGAGATATGTAGATTTGTAGATTTGTGTTTGTGGATGTCTTTGAGTCCCATACAGGAAAAATGTGTTACATATAGAGCATCTCAGAAAAATGACAAAATACTTAACTATTTAATTAATACTTCAAGTAACTTAATACAATTTCTCTGAACAAACTTATGCTGAGGGCATAATATACATGCACAGTAAACTGCCTCATCCCTGAACCACAAGACCATGCAGTGAAATCATTTCAGAAGTGCTCTGAGCAGCTGCAGTGACATTTTCAGTCGCCTGAATCCTAATTTCAGTGACGGCTGCAGTGTGTATGCTCTCCACTTAAGCACTCTATTGGTCTCATAGAGTAGAAAAGATTAATTCAAGTATTGCGACGCTGTTACGTTTGGCAATCTATTCAGCGAGCGAAGGCCGGCAGGGTCTAAAGTGTTGTCCCGAGGTTTTCATCAAGTTTTGTTTTTGTGACATCTATGTATGCCGTGTCTTGAAGTAATGCCAAATTCATCTGGCATGGATGGTGACTGGCGAAACTGTGAGTATCAAGTGGATGCTCACAAAAGGACGCATTAGCACGTCTGCATATGCTTTCCAGGAAAAAAAACAAAACAGAACATATACAAACAAACAAGAAAGTAAAACCAACAAACAAAAAAACGCTTGTGATAAGTGTGTTCTTATACTGATGCTGTGAAACATAATGTCCTGAAAGACTGGAGCTGTTCAGACTGGTATTGTTTTTGAAATGATCTGTCAATTTATTATGATCTATATTATTAAATGTACCATGAAAGGAACTATAGGGTACTTTCATCAACCAAGGGAGCTAACAGCAGCAAGTCTTGATATAAAGTTGCATTTTCACAGTAAGTCAAGGAAGGTAACTACAGTATGTAAACCACAGATTAAACAGAAATGTCTCGTGAAGAGGTATGGACACTGGTCAAAGTCAGAAATCTTAGCACCTGGCAAAGTGATCATTAAAGGACGAGTTTGCTGCCTTGTAACCACGACTGTATTTACAGATTATCTGGCATCATCCTCAGACATAAAGAGCATCATTTCAGCAGTCGCTTCAGTATTGAGCCTGATATCGATGTGCTGCAGGCTCCCACTCAGCTACAGCACTGGTCAATGGGGCAACCTTAAATGGCTTTGAAAAACTAAAATAATGTTGCTCCTCCAAAACCGGAAGGTCGGCATATACCGTCAGAATGTTCTGCTGAAAAAGGATTCGAAAACCGATCATTAAATCAACAGAACTGCTTCGTTTGGAACAGAAATACTTTATTTCCATACCCAGCACTAACTTCCACGCTGTAGCCAGACTCTATGTGGAAGCAGCCAAGACAAGTCCCAGACGAATATTACTGTCTAAGCCCCTCACTCTTGACAAAATGCTGTTTGTGAAACCATTTTTCAGGAGAGCATTCTGATATTGGTATGAGTATACGCTGATCTTCCTGTTTTAGCAAAGCAACATTTTCTTAGTTTTTCAAAGCCATTTTACGATTGCCCCACTGACCGCTGTTGTAGCTGAGTGGGAGCCTGCAGCACATCGATATCAGGCTCATAGAGCAAACAGTTCATTTTTCAAAAAGTGATGCCTACAAAGTTGCACAGCAGGATACTTCTCACGGTGAAAACATGTCTATAGTTATTCATTAAAATGAAACATACTGTGATGGGGTATTTCTGGAAAAGAATGTACAATTATTTTCATGAAATAATGAAAATTTGCCTGACTAATGGTTTTCTTAACTTTTACATGAGCCTTGTGAATTTCCAGTTTAGTTTTTTTCTCGGTTTATATTCTGCTTTATTAAAGTTTATTTTCAACTGGCAAAGTCTATCCTTTACTGTGGCACTTGTATCCGTGTGAGTGTGTCCCTGTGTTTTTGTGTGTCTTTACACATCCACATATGTTTACATATGTAAATGAACACGGACGGGTATGTGCCCATCCATAAGTTGTGAACGGCGTCTGAAAGACTTGGTAAATTTATCTCTCACTGTCTGTGGAAACAGGCTGGAATCCTCGGCACAACTCCAATCAACTCTGTCAGCAGCCAATTAAACTCTGTACATTTCCACAGTTTGTAGTTCACTGAGTGTTTCTCTGCTCCTGCCTACAAAAGCATCATCCCTTTTGCCCTGACACAGACAATAGAAAATAACTGAATCCCTGAAAGGCCGTTTGATACAAAAAGAAAACGGGACAGCAAAGGAAATATTTTTGTTTCTTTCATTTTAAGTTATTCTGTTCCTCTGTAATGTTCTGCTAATGGTGGCACAGAGACGTGCACAAGTGAATGCTGCAGAGTAAAATGCCACATTTCTGGGCTACACAAGGACACTTTTATGTCTTGACATGCAGTCACTCAAAAAGTTTCCATTCACTTGCATTTTTGTGATTTAATTGTCTTGAAATGTGTTTAGTTGGACTTCTTGTCAGCACTGAATTCTATCTAACTCTGGAGGATATGATAAAATTTACTTGAAAGTGAGTTTTCAATATAAATGTAGTTAAAAGATAAAGTATGTTAGCATTCACACTGCCTTGGGGGGTGGGGGTTAATTTCTTTATTGGCCAAATGTTTTCAATATCTTTTATGTCTGACATTACTGATACTTTACATTTAGGTTGCAGTGAGAGGTGTTGAACAATATATTGAACAGCTCATACATAGCAGCCAAGAAATGCCATGTGCATCATCAATTTTGCTTGTGGAAACTGGTGTGGTGAACATATGTGTTTGTGAGCATCTCTGTGTGCCGTTACACAGGCAAACAGGAAAACACATATTGATAAATCATGGGAACTCAAGGGATGAAATGAACAGATGGGGCTTGAATGTGGCATGCAGGGGTCAGGCTTGGGATGAATTTTCAGTCCCAGGCAGACAGCAAGCAACACCACACACTGTCCCATGCATCCTCACACATGCCCTTCCAAATTTAGGCTCTGATTCATGGTTATCTGACTTCAATCACATATGGCTGACACATCCAAAATATTGAAGTGGGCCATTGCAGCATCTGCTCGTTGAGATTTTGGAGAATGTGTTTTTTTTTTGGTGAATCTCACAGGTCTGCCTTTTAAGAGGAACACTTTCTTCTGATTGAAAGACATGTGTTCTAGCGGATCTGCCATTGTCAAAATTAAAAAACGAGCCTAGCGTGTAAGCTTCACAAAAGGGAAGACTTGTCATATTTGACTTTTTGATTAATGCCATTTAAAAAGTCAACTAGGTTACTCAAAAGCATATTCACTTAATTGTAAATATGACTAGACTACTGATGGAGGATGAATGATGTGAGAGGAAGAATGATTTTATTTCATGACTGTGGTGTATTTCATCTTAAATTAGGCTTGTATTGTAAAGAAAATGGTTTAGATATGCTTCCTCCATTACCATTTCAAAATAAAATATAAATGCAATGCAGGCTGAAAGATCTTTTGATGAATCATTTGTATTGGACTGCACAGCCTCTTAATTATATATACACTGAGAAGGCTAATTTGATATGTTTCTGTTTCTGTTGTTTAAGTGAAGACCTGATTATCAGTTTCACAAAAGTGAAACACTGGCTCTGGTCTGAAGATGTCAGCAAACACAATGCAGATATGCAGATCAACAGTCCAGTGAATTTCACGTTCACAGTCAGAATCCATCTGAAGTGGCTACAGTGCCACTCTTCTGGACAGCCCTCAGCCACTATCAGCATTATTATAAGGATATTCACTGCAGTATCAGTAGATCTAACCCAGAGTGACATTCAGTGTCTGTTTGAAGTGTGTAACATCAACAATCATTAATGGTGTTTGATAGGCTCACCCACAAGCCATTTATAGATCATGTGGAAATAAAATGAATCAACATAACATAACCTTTGCTACACTTATTCCACTCCAGGCACTGAACATGCCAAAAAAAAATGAAGTCATGGTCTGAATCGAGAAAACCTCAGGACACATCTGTATTGTGTGGAAAAAAAAAATCACTTCTGATTTGAGAGGTGCTCAGTACTAAAGAAAAGACTGAGGACTGAATGAATTAACCCGTCCCCCACCCAAACACACACACACACACACACCTGCCTCATTCACGCGCACACTCACAGGCAGTTATAGACAGTTAAACAGAGAATGGTGGGTTACTGATAACAGCTCTAATATATTTCTAATGAGGCACCTGCCAGGCTGTAGAGCTGCTAATTCAGTGGTAGATTCCACTGAACAGCTAGACTCTGTTCTGCTCAGCATGAGGCACCCACACATACAGAGGGAGAGAGAGAGAGAGAGAGAGAGAGAGAGAGAGAGAGAGACAGCGAGAGAAGGGGGAGGGATGTAGAAGTTCCACCTACCAACTAGTAACACAGCTAATAAAACAATAATTAGGCCAAATTAATGAAAATGTGATTTGTACAGCAATGGCAGAGCCAAGGGGTGGCCATGACAACCATACAATGAATCCTGGCCAACCCACTGGCCACCCCAAGCAGCACATCACTGATTTTTTTTTCTCCTGCTTTGGACCATTACTGCAGTACCACAGCACGACTGCTGGATTTTTCAGCTGCATGCACATCCCATTGTAGTTGCGCTCATTCCCCACCCGTTCAGCACGGTGCAGCCTGACAGCACGCAGCAGTCTATTTCCAATGGAGAGAAAAAGACACAGCTGCAAATCACATAATTACCGATAAGTTTATAAAACTAGAGAGATGTTTGACTGTATGGTGTATTTAAGTGTACTGTGAAACACACTGAGCCTGCTTGAGGCCAAGTTCATTAGCCAACACTTCATGGGCTGTAGCGCGTTTTGTTTTGTTTTTTTTTAAACTAGCGTAAAGACAGTAGAGTCATGAGAAAGTAGAGACCTTGAGGAATCCGCAGGTAACCTATTTTATAAACATGCTGAGCAGAGCACATTAAAGAGACACATTTCGGGTCTCTTTATTCTTCTGTCTTTGTTCTTATGCTTAAGTTAGTAAGTATTCACTTTGAATAGTTGTCCCTTTCAGTATTACATTATTGATGAATTAACCTGTAATAACTCACTAACAGCTCATACACTGTGTGGGCATTTTAAATCACAATGATGCATCACTGTTGACAGCTATGTATGTCATAAATTTTGTGATGCCAATTTAGAAAAAATGTTTGCAAATTTTAACCGTGTCAGAGATATTTTATCTATTGAAGGGGATACAAATAATGTTGCTCAATACTGGTGCTCATTTAGCAATCACCTTTGCCTAAGTAAGTGAATTAAAGGATAGTGACCTGAAATAGTTGCTATACATTTTGGCATTATGTGCTGGTCAAGACACTGATTTCTGTGCCACGAGGAAACACTGGTCCCAACTTGGCCACACCAATGAAACTTGTCTGGCTCCACTACTGTTGCACAGCCATGGTTTTTGACAGCATGACCAGAGGTATTACATACACACACACACACACACTGGCAAAGGCAGCTACACAAACATAACACATCCTCACAATAACCACATTACTAATACACGCACACCAGCACTTCTTGGCTTTGTTTATCTCTGCTGCTAAAATGCAATCTGTATCCAGATATGCAATCCAAATGAACAATCCAATCACACTCTTTGAATTTACTCCTGGTTTATATGCATTCTCATCTGCATTTCGTCCGCACTGTGATCAGATGTCATTTTTTCCACATACTATGCAAAACAGGCAAGTGGGTGGAGGAGGTGGCACTGTCAACAAAAACAAACACGGCGGGTTTAGGGTCGTTAGACATGACGCCACACTGCTTGGATTTGCTTTCCATTGGAGGTGAAAAGGGTTGTAACAGATACAATTACAGGTTGTTTTCACCACAGCAGTGTTTGTACACTTTGCAGCTGCACTCCTTAACCATATGGATGAGGGTAAGGATTGACAACTGCTTGGGGAGGAGTGTGCCGAGTCCTGAGAGATGGCAAACTTCAGAGAGAGACAGAGCATTGCGACCACAAAAAGCAACATTTTAGGGGCCGCTGCGGCCTGAGCGAAATGCTGGAGAAAAATTTCACACCGCGTAAATGCATAAATAAATAGACTAAACTGCCTGCCATGATAAAGGATTGTGCTACATAAGGCTGTGAGATTTTGTACACCTCACTCTCCCCAGTGAGGAGGGGATGGGAATATTGGTGCAATATAGGCTAATGCACAAACTTGTATTTTTCTTGTTATATTCTTTAAAATTCCTATGAGTGCAGTTACTATGAAACGCTAAATTTTATTCAGTATTGAAAACAATAGCATAGTAATGTAAGCTACCTGGCATCTGAGATAGAATCCCTATTTTACAGTCAGATTGGGGAAATGGACTGGAAATACTCGAAACATTTATTATATTTGTAATATAATAAATCATCATGGAAAGCAAAGTGGTGCTGATGGTTTCTGTACACCATTTCCCTGCAAACAGCCCTTCTTACTACAGGTATTCTAATGATTTGTCAGTCATTTGAATGCATTTATTTATTTATTTATTATGTATTTATTATTCAAAATCAGGTTTTGTGTATGGAATTTTTGAGAGAAAAAAAGGGTACTGTGGGTTAGTTATGGCACTTTCTGAGTGGTGAAGAGGAAGGCTTTTTTACATTTGGATGTGATTGTCTGAAGATAATTTGCTCCAGAGCAGGTACAAGTTGTTTTCTCCGCTATTGTTCCACCTCACGACATGACATTAGCCACGGACAAAGGGGGGAGGGGTGGGATGCGTTTAGGTACACTGCAACGGCTGCTGCAACACTTTTGTGTTCAAATTCCGCAGAGTTTTCGATGGAGCACCGCAGGCGCAGGTTCCGTTCAGGCCTGCTAATAAGGTACAACTGTCCAATCTAAAAAAAAAAAAGGCAACACTTTACAATAAGAGTACAACAATTAACGTTAGTTAACGTTAGTTAATGCCGTAATGGTTAATTAACTGTTAGTTAATGATTATTATGGCATTTACTAATGTTAATAATATCTACAATAACCCTTAAATAACATATAAATTAATACCTTAGCATGAACAGCATTAGTAAGTGATTCTTGGACACATTAGTTAATGGTTAGTTAACTGTTACTTAATGTTTATTACGGCATTAACTAACATTAATTGTTGTACTCTTATTGTAAAAAAAAAAAAAAAAACAGCTTTAAACTGCTCCTCAGATTGGACCACAGTGGCTGTAAAGCTGTGACTGCAATAGAGTAGATGACCAGGACGTTGAACTGACACTGAAACAAAACTGACATGGGTACCTGGCAAGACCCAGGAATGATGAATTTGAATTTCACAGACATCAAAACACACATTTGTAGCAAGGAAACATCACATTTGGTCACTAAATCGTTAATAAAGCAAATCGATAAAGATATGTACTGAAGGTTTAATATTATACAGTGCAACAATAAACTTCTTAACTTCTTAACACAATCCGCACCACCATCTGCTCTGCTGTGACACCAACTGCCAACACATTACTATACAGTTTGTAAAAAAAAATGTAGTCTGCTGGAGAAACTGTGTAGTGATAACACTCTCAAGTGCTTTTTACTGCAATATGTACAGTGCTGTCTTTTTTATTTATACTGGCCAACATATACACTGATACCATATATCTGTGATGAGTAAAGCAAATAAAATCTGCCCGCTGACACATTGGGCAGCTCTAGACAAGAGCATATGAATGACACCTAAATGTGTAACAACACAATTATTACTGAGATCAATGCCTCATTTCGATTTACACAGTATATGGGTCATTATGTTTATTGTTATTGTGTAGATGTATTTTTCATCTTTTCTTTCAGTGTATATAAGTGCAAATAAACAAATTTAACTAACAAGAGTCTGTCCTAATTTGGATGTTGCACAACACCCGGCCCCCTCTTCCTTCTCGTGTTCCCTCCATCCTCCTCGCCTTTCTTCTCGGCTTTGCTTACTCTTCATTAGTCTTGACTGTCTCTGCCCTGTTCTGTACTATGTCTTACATTTCGTGTCACTCAGAGCGATTTCTTTCCATCCTCCCTACTTTCCTCTTTCCTCCTCTGTTCCCTTTATCCCCGAAACAGGGGTGTCATTATAAATGGCCTCACAGATAACGGCACCAGAGGCACAGGTGTGAAACCAGCATCTTACTGCAAGGATTATATCAGTCACCCTAACACCTTATACACATACAGAGCAGGGTGTGTGTGCGTGTGTGTGTGTGTGTGTGTGTGTGTGTGTGTTCAAGAAAGAGAGGGTGTGAGAACAGAAGTGAAAAGAGCAGGGGTAAGAGTTATGTTGTTGTACCCAGAAGGGTGAGGTGACAGCAGGTTGCTAAAGAATTGATGAGTAGAGAGGGGGACATGTTTCACCTCAGACATTTCCAAGTGTGATACATGTCCTCCATGATGACTTCCTGTCATCAATATCATTACTCCCCACTGAGGTGAGGTGACAAAGGTATCTGGTCTGTATCTGTCCTTCACCAGACTCTGCCAAGACTCTGTGTGTGTGGGTTTGCAAGCGAGGATATGTGTGTACACGCCTTTTATGAATGTGTGAGTGTGTGAGAGTGAAGGGCATGAGAGGATTTTATTTGGAAGGTACAGTAAATTATTCATCTCATAATGGGCCTCTCTCTACTTATAAACCAGGCGTAACTGTCTTGCAGGTATCTCAGCGTGACTCCACTGTTGTTTATTCCCTCAGCTGAGTTCATCAGTTCATCAACCTTGACTTTCTACTACCACACTAAAAAACCTGTCTGGTCTAACAGTATAAACGTACAAACAGTGACAGTGCACAAAACAGCATCTGTGTGCATTCTGAAGCCGGGAAAGACGTGGAACAAACACGCATAAAATAAAGATGGAAAATATGAATCATAGCATCACCTTGAGTTCAGCAGATGGGGAGTGAGAGAAATCGAAAACCGTTACAACAGCAGTGCTGTCCAATAAAGACATTTCAGGCATGACAAATGTTTAAAGAGTTCCCATATGTCCTTGTGGTGATTTTGTCTTCATTAATGAACACGCAATCATGCAATACTGTCTCCCATAACAACAAATATTAAAAACCTGATGATATTAGCAGAGTTACTATGATGAAAACTCTTTTCATATTTCTATTAGTAAAATTCATGAGGAGTTTCCCAGGGTGACTGAAGTTGTGTCAATCACAAGTGGTCTGGATAATAATAAAAAAATGCTCAGCTGGTTGTGTGGTTGTGTGGAGAGCAGTAGGACTTCTCCTGATGGGCTGGCTGACTTGTGGGGGTGTGATAAATCCAGGAAAACTGATACAAAGAGATTAAAAAAAGTGCAGTTTGGTAGTTCTGCTGTAGACTGGCCTCTGGCTCCATGTGGGAACTATAAGTTCCATGTTTCTGCCACTGCCAGCTTTATTTGGGCCCAATCTACTTTTGAAACACTGAGGTGACAGTCAGACTGATCGTGGTGCGCCTTAATTTGCTGCTGGATTGACCTAACAAGTCAAATGTTATGCTGCCTTCAAGCTGCTGTTGGAAATAGCCGAATAACGAGCTGAGCGTGCATGAACCATATGACAAACAGTGCTGGGAAAGGTACTCAGAAAAAGTACTGCAGGGCACATTACTTATTACTAATTTTAAAAAGTAATTACATTACTTTGCAATTTACTCAACAGCAAATGTTGCATTAGAAGTCACATTGCGTTTTGTTACCCCAACCCTGACAAAAATGTCTGACTTAACCTAAGTAATAGTTTTAGGCTGGCTTTCCAGTCCACCCCCAACTGCTATGATTTAATTTTATACCGTGGTCTGGGTGAATAATCTTTACTGATTGGCCAGCAGGTGCACAATAAACTGTGTATTGCTCAAGTAGTTTGGCTTAACTTTAATCACCTTTCTAAATTCATCACTACCCAACTTGTAACCATAGCAACATCAAAAAGTACATCTGTCAAAGATTACTTGTTATAAACTGCGGCAAACACAGCTCCACATCATGTTTTAAAACTATTTAACGCACACCTACACACTGATTATCCCTTACTTAGTCATTGGTCCAAAACCAAGATCTACTGAAGGTATGTGAAATGACAGACACACATCTTAAAGCACTGCCCTTTATCGAATGATGAAGGTGTGTTCAGACTAAAGAATGTTTTCATGTCGCAGACTCAAGTGAATAAGGCCGCAAGGTTTTCGCTCAAGTTGAAAAATTTCAAATGACGTGAATATGTTATCTGCCACGAATTCGCGTCTATTCATGCCTGTGCATTGACTTTGTATGTAATCGTGCCACATTAAAAACTCGCTTCGCGTTTGGTCTGAACACACCTTGAGAGCAAAGTGAAGCTCCTGACTACATCAAAACTAACTCATGGCAGCAGTAAGCTCCACTGAGCACAGACTGCAAAGGAGCAACCAAGAATCAGCCAAGCTGTGTGGCACAACTGCAATATCGACACCTTCCTAAAATAATCGCCTAAGTCATTTTTTGTCAAAAATGAGTTTCAAGTGAAGTTATTTCAATGATCCAGGGCCCATTCCCAATTGGTAAGTGATGAGTTTTAGTAAAATATTGGCATATAACGTATTACAATTGCCTATGTCAACAAAGGCATGTTCAGAAATTTGCCTAAGTCATTTATTTCTGTTATGTTACATAATTGCCTGACATGTCAGTAGTCATCTTTTTTATAACCTTTTTGAGTGAAATTATCAATGAATATCATACAGTTAATTTTTGGTGAAGTTTTTTGTGTCTCCTGAAAAATGTGAAAAAATGACTTAGGCGATTATTTTAGGAAGGTGTCGATATTATCCTGGCAAATAATATGAAAGAGTGACTATGCAAAAGAAAACAATAGGTACAAAGTAACTGGAATACCTGCAGCAGCTGAAGTATATCATTCATATCCATCATCTTTTGCTTTGCCTTGTAGCTCCGTACGTATATTATGTAACCTGCCTGTACTAAACCAAACATGGGGAAAAATTATGAAAGGAGGGAAAAGGATTGTATTGCAGTAATGGACGGACGACTAGAAACAGCAACTGTAACAAAATAACAGAATATAAAATTGTAATTTGTAACGGTACTCAGTCTTGAAAAAAGTAATCACATTACTGTAATGCATTACTGAGTACCACGTTACCACCCAACACTGATGAAGAAGAGTGTAAACATGGCACAAGTCGCATGTTGAGACGCCATGTTGTGATGTTCACAGGCAGAGAGCATGGAAACCTCACCGACAAATGAAGCGAAGCCTGCAAGCTTCAGGCAGACAGTTCGAGTGACGCTGTGCTCTGCATCAGCGTATGTGTCAGCTGAGCTTGTGTATTGCCATCCCCATTTGGGCTGTCAAACTCACCTGCTCATTCTCTGCTGCTTGCGCGCCCTGCTCTGCCACTATGCATCTCACACACCCCACCAGCATCCCAGCATCCACCTGCGGGCTCTGTTTCTTCACGGTTCTCTGTTGGGAAGCTTGCATTTATCTCTCCCCACACCAGCTTTTGATGGTTTTAAATTATGCTTTGCCTTGACATTAAAATAAAATCTATATCTGCATTTATTCCGAGATAAAATGTCCCATTTTAATCCCATTCAGCATGGAAGTTGATGATGTTTATATATGATGTATAATATGAACTTAATTTTGAAGATTAGAGAAAAAATGGCTATAATAGCATGTTGTTCTTTAATAACACTGTTATAAATATTTCCATATTATGAGAAGTGGGGCAGTAAATGGAATAGCTTGTGGGTCATTTGTGGTAAGTCAGTCTATGTACGTACGTATGTATGTATGTATCTCTCTGTCTGTCTGTCTGTATCTATCTATTGTTTTCTATTTATGTAATAATCTGCTGCTGTGTGCTCGTCAAATGCTCATTTTTTTTTATTAAAGTATTTAACAGTGTGTGAATGACACGGCAGTTACATTTGGACAAAGCAATAAGATGACAAGTGCTTCACCCCTGAAGTTATCTAATATCACCAGTGCCAGAGGTACTGTAACTCATAATGGCAAATAACATTCATAGATTGTTAACAAACAATGCAAGGCAAACACAGCCACACTGGGTAGGAATAAGACTTAGGGTTGGATGCCTCTTGGCCGATCATATCTCTGGTCAAAAATAAGTGTTGTGTAACTGCTGTATACTCCCTAGAATCTGTCAAAACATCGTATCAGTGATGTAGCAAATCTCATTTCAGAGGTTGGCTGGAGGAGAGCTATTCCAATACTACTCCACTGTCCTGTCAAATCACTGGATACTGGGCAATAACAAGACCCCTTTGGCTGGAAACCAATGAATCAAACTCAAATCTAATAGTTCAGGCACAAATCTAATCGCAGCTGAAGGAAAGAGCCTACTGGGGAACCTCAGCACCTAGTTGGTAAGAAGAAGGGATATATCTGCCAGGGTTTCACCCCTAACCCTCTCACGTGTGATACCAATAGCGGCTGTGTGAAGTGGTAGAAGCTGAAAAATAAGAGATACAAAAAGGAAATAACAGAGCAGTTTGAAAAGGTGAGGCAAGAAGATTTGATATTATCCTACTTTGTCATTTTCTCCATTTCCCACTGTTTCTCTTGCTCGCTCTCTCCTTTTTTCTCTCAACTAGTCCTTTCTCTGATAATGACAGATTTAAAGGCTTTTTTTTATTTTCTGAATATGCTTGCTTTATGATCATAAATTCTCAAAGAATGTGGATTCAAAGAGTTCCCTCAATGCTAAAAGATGCACTAAGGGTATATCCAGGCCATTTAAATTAGTGTCATATATTCACTATATTGTCACAATATACTGTCACTATATTGTCAAAATGACAATATAGTGGTTACCTAACATGTCAACAAATACAAAAGAAAAAAAAACTGATTTGTGCAAATAGCCATGAAATGGTCAAATGTATGAATTTCACCTGAATTCAGAATCTAGTGAATTAAGATTTAAAAATTGTTCAGTGTAACACTTCTTTTAACTCAAGCAGGTCAGGTATGTGCTCTTCTCTCAATGAGCTTTGATCGACAAAAAATAAATAAATAAAGGAAAATAAAAAAATAAAACAGAGGGTACTTCACAAGCAATTTGCCTTTTGAGCTGTGTACAGTAACAGCAGGCACAAACATGTAAATCCTGTCTATTGTTTGCAGTGGCTGCTGGGATGACACTTTGTGAATGCTCTGTCCACAGACAGTAGCCACACTGATCTGATACTTTGTTGCAGTGTGTGCACAAGAGACAAGCGTGTGTACAAGAAACAGAGACACAACAAATGAGCTGCATGAAAACCAAAACCGTGTTCTTCAAAATGAAAATGAAACAGCAACGTTGAGTATACCGGCCCAGACATTTGCACATCCAATCAATATCTCCAACTGGGACTCTTACGACTATTTGATGGGTGGACAGTTGAAAATTGTATGCCTGGTGCTCTTAACTGGTGAGCCTAAAAAGGAGAAAGGCTTTAAGTGTATATTCAACTTCTACCTGCTGCTCACAATCCTCAGTAACCATGGAAACAGAGAGGATTGAGAGAGGAAAGGTTGCTGTAATCTCTATATCAGATCAGCACCAAGAAGACTGGTACAGTTCAGATGCGTAGATGGAAGGATGGATCAAAAAGAAAACAAATTATTATAACACTGAATACTCACAGCATGTGATTAGCAGTATGCCCTTGCCTAAAAGCCCCAAAGTCTTCACTGAAAGAGTGACACAGCATGGCAAGTCATCGCATGTGGAGCTGATTAGGCTTTTCATGGTTTATTAAAAAGCAAGGAGTGATTAAAGAGACGCTATGCAAATTGGGTGGCTCAATGAAATGAGGACTGTTTAGACTCAACTGAAAAAAATTTTTTTGGACAAAATATGTGTCTATTATGTGCTTAATCCATGTTTTCTTTTTTAACAATCCTCATTTCAATCAACCCCCATTTTTTCCATAGTGCACCTTTAAATGATGTAGGTTGAACTTCATTTGGAAAAAAAAAATGAAGAGACCGTAATTTGAGCAGCGTTGAAATGCCATTAAAAGAAAGTTTTGATAACCTCAAGGGACTTATATGGCAGCCAGGCTTTCAGGACAGCTCATTTGGAATCAGTACTTCTACTAATGGAATAGCTCACCTTGTCAATATTATCCTCTTGAATGCTGATAAGGCAAACGACTTTATTTCCCAAAGTCAGCAGTGATGTTTTTGATTTTACCCCCGGAAACGGTGACAGGAGCGGCATTTACATTTCAGGCATTTAGCTGATGCTCTCATCCAGAGCAATTAAAGTGAGTGCAACAGTATTTACCCAAAGACAAGATGTAATGTAGCGATCCTTTGTGTCATCACCTCTGGCACACTTCAATAAGGAAGCCCTATTCAGATGTTAAAAACAATCATAGTGTACTAACAGAGGAAAGATCAAACATCCACCAGGGAGGACATAAAGGTTCAGATCGCCGGTGCCATCAGACATGAAGCACCATGCACTAACAGTTTGACAGTCAAAGCCTATAGCGAGACATTATGAGACTCTGGTGGAGTGTGTTTATCAATGAGTGTATGTTGGCGCTCAGACTACTGGTTAAACAAAATACTCCTGTGTTCCTATAAAGTTTAGAGAATAGGATGGCAGAAATCAATAAGACAATACTCAAACAGATTTTTTTTCTTTTCTGATACTAACACATATCACAAAATGACTCATATATGCAAAATCGCATGTAAAATAACCAAATAATGTTGATTCCATTAAACTGACTGGTTATGTTGAATGTACTGTCAAACGAAACTCTATAAATTTTTCAAATTATTCTCTTTAAAATGTTTCATGTCTAATTTTGTCGGTTTTCCAATAAACTTCAGGTGCAATTTTATGAATCTCAGATCTTCTAGCCACAGCAATGTACCAGTCCTTTAGTTCTTCTCTCAATCCATCTTAACATCTGTATGCTTGCATGCACCAAATGACCTTATGCACTGGTTTTCATCTTTTTTAGCTGGTGACCCTTTAAAATGTACTAATGCCTGCTCACGACCCCCTCATCAAAGGCTGCATATGCTGACTGGTGAACAGTCCAAAGAATGACTTTCCTTTTCATGGCCGTTTCATCTGATTCAGTATCAGAAGATGCCTGAAGGCTTAAAACTATTTAGTATGTTACATGGGTGGGAAAAAAAAGCAAAAATGACAGAAATTCAGAAATTACATGCTAAAATATGCTAATATATACATGTTAATATAATTGCATGTAGAATAATATTGTTTTCTAGTCCCTTAAATCATATTGCAAGCCCCTATAGGTGAAAACCAGTAATCTAATGATTGCACTTTGATTATGAGAGCAATACATCAAGCCATTTAAATATATAGAAAGAAAAAAAAATGTTTTGTTGATATTCTCATTTTCATGCAACCTTGTATATTGCAGGAATTGATTGAATGTATTGCTGTGTGCCTCCTCCCCCATAGGCTACAGGCAATATCACTGATTTCCCATAAACTGCAGTTATATTCCTCCCATGGTATTTCTGCTGCTCCCATGTAACTTTATTGCAATTAATCAAGAGCTAAGAATCAATGCATTTTAAACTGGATGCAGCCACGGAGAGAAGCTGTAAATGTTAACGCCTCAAACATTAAAGGCAGAATGAGTAGGATTTTGTTAAAAAAGAAAAAAAAAGCAAATGAAACACAAAACAAACAAACACAAAATAACAATATATAGCCTCATACTGAAAATAATCCATCTCAATCATCACTAGAGGTGTGTGGCAGTGTGCGTATCTGCAGAGACCCTGCCCTCTGCCTGGATTTTCTTGTTTTGCTGAGCTCAGGATGGTTCTGGGTACTCAGCCTTTGGGAAGTGTGTAGTAGCTCCCACCCAATAACAGCGTGCAGTGCCAGATCGGTGGCACAACATCCAATGAAGAGGAAGCAAGAAAATGTAGACAAAGAGCCAAGAAAAAAAAAAAAGGAAATATAGCAAGACAAAACTCCAAGCGGACAAAGCTCATTCCACAATGACAGTAAATCTAGGGTTGGCTTTCACCCACTGGTGAGCACTGTGGGAGAGGATGAGGATGTACAGCGACGCGGTGTTGGCCTGTTTGCTGTTGGACAGGTAGGTGTGGACAGGTTGAATTTATTTTCCTAGGATGGCGATGAAATGTTTTAGATTTTGGCTGGTCATTTCATTCCTTTGCCATCCTGGGAAACTAAAACTCACTGTCCACTGTTTGCTTAGCCAGGGAGGAGAGGCCACACTTTATTGTTTACAAACAAGTTCTCCAGTAAGGCATCTAATACAAAACTGTTCATTACAGTATTAGTACATGAATGCAATCACATATATAGATATATATGTGATTGCATATATAGATTAATCATAGATATTAAATGCATACATTATTGAGGATTGGTGTATCGGTGTATTGGTGTACTGCAGTTGCAGTTATAGCAGGTCACTTTAGCCAGAATATCATTATTGTGAAAATATTGTAGAGGTGACTTGTGCTGGTGCGTGTTTCTTGACTACTGCTTTCACAAAATATTTACAGTGAGATTTTTTAAAGAAAAATCATTAGTAATGTGCATATGAAGACCAAGCAGGCCATCAGGATTGCCCAGCCCTACAAAATGGCAGCTGATATGATCCTCCACTTGTCCACAGTGAGCATCAGTCTCACATCCATCATGTTGCTATTCTCCAAGCCTTCAATACCTGCAACTGTGTCCCCTCTATATTCCCACCATAATTACTCAAGGTCAGTGGTGGTGAAAGCAAAGCCTCAAATGAAAAGAGCATAACGACAAAGAAGTCAGCGGTTCAGGGAGGATAACAGGAGGGCTTCAATGTCAGCGAGCATACTCAAGGGGACTCAAGTATTTTATCATTGTGTTGAGGCTGTCAAAAGCTTCTTAGATGCTGTATCTTAATTTTAAGGGTGAAAGAATGAGGTACAAGCTTCAGGCTTCAAAGGGTCTTGGCGAGACATGTCTATGGGCTCTAGTTTCACAGACCGGGCGAGGCGGGGGCACAGCACAGCTGCACTTCTCCAACTGGGTGTGGCCAGGTGGATTTTGCAAGTTTGGTACGCCGTGCGCGGTGGCACAAGTACTCCGCCGTCCCTCCTATCGGCGCAAGGGAGGAGAGAAGGCGTGGAGTGGGTTTGACACAGCCGATTCACTTTAAAACAATCAAATGAGCCCCTGTCCTTGCCTTTAAAATGCGCTGCGTGAAGGCGTAATGAACAACATGGAGGTCTACTGCCGCAGGCGGAGCGGAGCTGGTGTAGTGGAAGTTTGGCTGACCGGCGCGCAGTGTGCACACGTCACCAAAACCTCACAGGCAGGTTTCCAGAATGTCAGGCACATGAACAATGCAATAAATACCCACAAAAACCACTATTCAATGCTACTATCTCAATCAGCACATGAATTTATCTCCATAGCGACTGTCCCGTCACATCTGATGTCAGATCAAAGGAGACTGGCACCGTTTGTGCTGATTGTGAGGTTTTGGTGATGTGCGCCGGTCAGCCAAACTTCCACTACACCAGCTACGCTCCACCTTGCACTGAAAGTAGACGTGGTTTCAGATGGCGAGCTTTGAGCGTACCTCGGCAAAGCCTTTTGGCACGAAACTGTCACTGCGCCAAGCTGAATCTGTCGACACCTCCCCCTGCTGCGCCGCCACTCCTGTCTGCCAAACTACCAAACTGTGCGCGCCGCAGGTTGCGTTGGTCCAAACTAGCTCTGCACGGGGTTCGCCTCACTGCGCCACCCTGCGCTACGCCGGGAAACTAGAGCCCTATATGTTCAAAATATATAATACAATAGACAGCAATACTAATAATACACACCCTGCTAATTGGAATGTCACAAGAGAACGCAATACACAGGACAACACTGAGTTGAGCTTTCCAGTACAGCCAACTTAATATGCAACAGGCAAACAAAACTGCACTTGAATTAGAAATAAGCATAGGGTTTCTAAACAACTTAGACCAGCAGAGGGCTGGGAAACAGGCAGGAACATTATCAGCTTTCTCCTTCACCCCTTCAACCTCAAGTACTTTAAAGTTTAACTATGTCAGGGATATAATGACTATACTGTACTCTGTGTCTCTCTGTCTGTCTGTGTGTCTGTGTCTCTGTGTGTGTGTGTGTGTGTGTGCGTGTGTGTGTGTGTGTGTGTGTGTGTGCGTGCATGCATGTGTATGCAAGCACACATAGGCAAAATTCCATCCTAGAGTTTATGTATTCTGCAACTGTTTGCTGATTAAGGCATTTAGAGAAAATTAGCCCCACAGCCACCACAAATCTCTCTGCTCTTCTTTAATGGATGTTGCAAATCTCACATTTCATTTCACATTTGCATATGAAAAGCGTCACCTTCGCTTTTCAATATCACTATATTGCACATTCTGAATTTCAATTTAGCAAACGAGGAAGAGAAAAACATTTAGGTACTGATATGTAGCATATTTTGTGTCAACATCTGCACATGAATTCCTAACCAAAAGTAAACGGAGTCTGCTATGGATCAGCCCGTTGAAACCTCTGTGAACTCTCCCTCTGATTACCAATTCACATGAGGAAACAATAGACAGTTATGTCGTTCGATCATCATGGATGATCCTTTCGAACTTGCTGTATCATGCATCACTTCAGCGGCTAACAAAATATGATGTTTAATGAGAAAAGGAAGGCATTATCAACAGAAGATGACATAGCCGGTGTTTCAGTCTGATGAATATTTGGCTTTCTGGGAGTAAACAATCATGCCTCAGATGGCTGCTGAGGCAGGAGGGAGGAATAGAGCAACTTCTGTATGGCATTCACAAAGGCCCCAACTTAATGGAAGTTTGAATTACCATTTAAATGGGATTTCTTTTGGGGGAAGGGGAGGCGTCATAGAGAAAGATAAATTACATTGTAAACAATGTCAAAACAGTTTAATGACACATATGAAATGAAAGTACACACCCCGCGCTTTCTTAGCTACAGAGTGATATAAAGAGTGGATTGAATAAATAACAAGACAGCCCGCGGAGAAAAGCGACTACACAGACTTGTTTTGTCTCTAGCTGGGCCTGCACTTTTAATTGACTTGAATAAAAAAACTCAATTACAGCATTCTGGCCACCGGAGGGAGAGAGAGTGAGAGAGGGAGAGGGGTGAAAGAGAGATAGAGAGAGAGACAAAGACAGAGAGAGGATAAGAGGGAGGGGAGAAGGCAGAAAGAGGAGTGAATGAAGCATGAGAGAGGAATGGAGGAGTTATTGGGTCAGAATGGCACCTCAGGGGGGAATCAGGGCAGCAGACAAGCTTTTATACAGGCCAGTCTGTCTATGGGAATTACACCTCGCTGAGAACCGGCGAGAAAAAAGACTAGAAAAGAAAAGACAAGAAATATATAGGCAGGGGGAAAGGAGAGAAGGTAAGGCACTTTGTCAGAGTACTTCCAAGGCTTTTTACGCATTTATTGTCATCCATCCTTCCTGATATTCCATTGAGGCAGGCTAAGATACTGATTGAAGGTGAGGGGCACTGAATCATGTGAAATCAGTAAGCAGTCCCACTCAGCCGTGGCTCTGATTTTGCTTGCAAAGAAGTCGACAGGCCTTGTACAAGGAAAGTATCAAAGTGAAGAACATCAATAGATAAGAAAGGCAACAGTACAAATGAGAAGTGTGATGCAAGGAGAAAGAAACTAAGGATTCTTTGTAAAAAGAAACTTCCTAGGCATCTGATAGTGATAGTCTGATAATGCGTGACTGATTGGGGGCTATTGGCAAAACTGGCAGTGCGAGTGTGTGGGTGTATGTGTTGAGCATGTACATTTGCACATTTGTACGGGATGGTAA
>OMLB01055236.1:0-10519 GCA_900302555.1 Myripristis jacobus
CGGGTATGTGTGTGTGTGTGTTGGTAGTCAAGTGTGCGTGTTGCACAAAGGGAATATAATAACGATACCGTGCCTCTCCCTGATAGACCCCCCCACACACACACCCCAACGGACCCACAGCAGACTACTACTACATGATAAAGTGACTTCAACGGGGACGCCGAGATTGAGAGCCACCACTGCTGTGATATACCTCTGTCAAGAGAAGACAGAAATAAGGGGGGAAAAAGGGACAGAGGCGAGATAGCAATAGACAGAGAATGACGGTGAAAGGGAGGGGTGGGGGAAAGAGGAGGAGGGGTGGTTTAAAGAGGACTCCGGAGATAACTAAAGCATTTGAGAGACAGGTGCAATATAGAGGAGGAAAGAGAAGGTACAGCGAGTGGGGAGGAGGTGGGAGGATAGGGAGAAACGGTGATGGAAAGATCTGAGGAAATGACAGAGGAAAAAAGGATGAGATGGGGGTATTGGACAGCTATTTATTCTCATAAATATCACCGCAATATTCTGGCAGGGCCCTGGAATTCTCTAAAAAGCGAGACGGGGAGACATCAGCAATAAAGGAGGGAAAACATGCAGTGAGAGAGGGAGAAAGAGAGAGGTGAGGTAATGAGCAATGAACAAAGAGATCTGTTTGCCTTCATGAAATCACTGCATTTCCCCCCTCATGTTTATCTTCCATTGATATCACAGGGCTCCCGCAGAGCCGGTGGAAATGAATGGGGTTAGTATACACAAGTTGACAGGGAACCCGGTGGCTAGACTCTGCATGCTGTGGAAAGCTCCAAAAAGTCGGGGGGAAAAGTATTTGATATTGCCTTTCTTCAGATTGCAGCATATGACATAGTCCCAGGGCTGTAGACAAGACCACCTCAGTTAAGTCGAAGTCAAGTCCAAGAGCAGTGGAGTTCAAAGCAAGACCAGGGTCAGAGGGGACTGACACCAAGTCAAAACTGTGACCAGATCAAATCAAGTCAAGACTAAGGCCAAAAATAGTTAGTCAACACTAGTCATGTCTTTCCAGATGTAAAAAATAATACTGAAAGTCCTGATCACAGATTGAAAGAAACCATCATTTGATCATAGCATCACATTGACTCCTTATGTTAAAGGAGAGATACTGTATTTTTCAAACCAGGCCATATTAAAATGTTGATACCCATCTTTTGTGACAGTGCAAAGTTCAAGTTCAAGTTCAAGTTTATTTATAGCCCCTATATCACTGTTTTACCACAAACAGGATGACGCTCCCTGATCTAATCCTCATAATGGGCAAGAAAAAACTCCCAATCCTGGCCAGACAGGTGTGCAATAGGTGTCGACCCAGTGAGCAAATTACAACATTACAGTCATAGAGTAAATGCAAGAAAACACAGTAGTAGACAATATGGCAACAGAAGCAGCACACAAAACAGCCACACCAGCCAGGACGAGGGGGATGGCGATGACGACGCCACAAGGAAAGACAAGGAGGGGGAATGTGGGAGGAGATAGCCACAGTCACACAGGGCATGCGCCTCATGCGTATGAGACACACAAACAACGAAGAAGGGGGAGAAAGGAGGAGAACATTAGTGGGACCAAGACAAAGAACGAGGTGCATAAATGTACTGATGGGGCTAAGCTAGTGGCTGTGGAAGGCGCAGGAGTAAGCAGGGCCAGCAGGGGGAGCAGGACCAGGTGCAGCAGGGCACAGGGACAGAACCAGGGTGCTGACCTAAAGATGCAGAAGACGCTGACACAACCACTCGAATGGCTTAGTAACACCGAAGACTGTGGGGGAACATTTAAACTGGCAGAAACTAAACTAAACTAAAACAGGAGAGACTGAGCCTCCTTCCAAACACAAATCAGAGTGATATAATCCATAGTATAGAAAAAACAATTAAGTCTTAGGTTTGGTTTTAAAAGTAAAGTAAGTAAGAGTTTGCCTCCCTAATTTCTTAGAGTAGACTATTCCCGAGGATGGGAGAGCGGTAGGAAAGGCTTGATGAACAACCAACAGGCCAGCACCCTGAGAGCAAAGGGAGCAGGGGGCTTGCAGGGTGTAATTAAGTCAGACATGTATGCCAGTGCAAGCCCATTTAGAAGCTTAAAGGTTAGTAAGAGAAATAGCATGCCAGGGAAGATTTTAAAATCTTCCCTGTCATGAATTGGGAGCCAGTGAAGGGAAGCCAGGACAGGTGTGATGTAGTCAAACGTCCTCGTTCTGGTCAGGCTTCTGGCAGCAGCATTTTGGACCAGCTGCAGACTCCTAGAAGTAGATGCAGGCAGGCCAGACTACAGAACATTACAGTAGTTGAGGTGAGATGTGACAAATGCATGAACAACAGTTTCTGCATCAGCCACACACAGCATGGACCTAATTTTAGCGATACTGCAGAGGTGATAAAAAGCAGTTTCAGTTGTGTTTTTGATGTGAGTGAGTAGTGAGAGACTGGAGTCAAAAATCACACCAAGGTAGCGGTGTAGAGCTTTGAGAGATGAGGCAGTTAGTTGGATAAGATATGCTTTTGCACAGGGGGACCAATGATCAGCATTTCAGTCTTGCCAGCATTAAGTGCCAGGAAATTTGAGGATATCCAAGGTTTAATTTCACACAGAAATGCTTCAAATTTGACCAATGCAGAGCTGTCATTGTGATTAATGAGGATGAAAATCTGAGTATGGTCAGCATAACAGTGGATACTAATGTTATAGCTGCAGGTGATACCACACAGAGGGAGCATGTAGATGGAGAACAGGAGAGGGCCAAGGGCTGACCCCTGAGGAACACCACAGTTAAGCTCTTGGTACTCAGAGGTCATATTGCTGTAGTGGACACACTGCTTTCTCTCTGAGAGATTTAAAGCAAGAGAGCGCCATGCCACGAATACCAATCAGATCATCCAGGCGCTTTAGTAGTATGCTGCACTCAGATCAAGTAGGATAAATGTAGCGATAGCACCAGTGTCCACAGCTTGCAAGACATCATTTGTTACTCTCTAGTAAGTGCGGTTTCAGTAGAGTGAAAACACATGAAGACTGATTGAAACGCTTTGAAAAAAATATTGGAGGACATGTGGTCTAAAAGCTGATCAGCTACAGGTTTTTCAATTATTTTAGAAAGAAATTGGAGATTTGATATTGGCCTATAATTAGTTAGGGCTTTCAGGGTCGAGGTTTGGTTTTGATAAAGCAATACTATGAGAAAAGACGAAGTAGTGCAGGATTGCTTCATAGCGAGCAATTCAAAGGAAGTAAAGGTAGGTAAACTAAGGGTATTTGGCCAAAATTCAGAAGCATAAATTAGTGCCACATTCATGCCTTTTTTTGTTGCCCTAGCAGTGTGGTAAAAAGAATATTTGGCGGGTGAGGTTTCATTTAAAGGGAGAAAAATGTCAGGCTTTCACCAAGTTTCACACAATTCCATCATGTCAAGGCGGAGATCACTGATCAGGTCGCTGACCTGTAATGCTTTATGGGACAGTGATCTAATGTTAATAAAACGTAACTTTAAAGTTAACGGCCTTATGACTGTCATATTGGAGAAGGAAACCACCTGAATTGGGGCTAAGTTGTGCTCAGCTATGATTTGTCTGCCTCCAGAACAAAGCGAGCTGCGTGACCATGAATGGGAAAAGTGAAATTTCTGTGATCACACTCTAAATTATGTTGTGCAATTAAAGCACATAGGGGCTACATTAGCTGCAAGTGTATTCACTGGAACTTGGGTCTCAGACTTTGGTAGCGGGTGATGTTGCCGCCTGTTGTTCTCTATGAGTGGTGACATCACCTGCCACCAAGGACCAGGCACCTTATCACCACTAGAGGTCAGGCTTCACAGAGGTTTGTGTTTGAAGCTAAATTATTCTTTAACCACCTCTTGATTTGGATCTTGCTGCGTTGTTGATTTGGACACATGCACTTCAATAACACATTCAAACCTGCACAGGCAAACCAAAGTTGGGAGACAGAAGTACCAACATTTTATCCAGCTGAACTAAATATGTCAGGTGTGAGAGCACTCTTTGGTGCGGCATGTTTTGGGGCACCCCTGTGGGTGCAGCAAGTCTCCAAGAACACGTCTAACCTACATTTACTGCTAAAACTCGATTCACAAAATGCACACACAAAATACCACAGTTGGTTACTGCATCATGTCCGTGTCAGTGAGAGAGGGGAGTCAGCCGCTTACAGTTTCCTGGTGACTAACTCTAACTTTTCTGTCTTCTGCCTCAGAATGGACTCCTCATCCTCTTCTTCAAGAGCAAGCGGAGCAACTTTCAAAATCTCTCTTGTTCATTTTTACTTTCAGTTATATAATCAGCAAACGAATGCTAATTACATAGCAACGACAGTGATGTGCTTCTTTTGTTCCTGCTGTTACTAGGACACTCGTGGCCACAGTTTGCATTTAAGCATGATGGGTGTATGGGAGTATGTATGAACAGAGGTGAACGGAGATGTTGTCAGCAGTATCTCTATACTATACCCTTAAACATCCTGCTAATTAATGCTGTGAAGCGAGGGCCATTACATATTATACACAGGTATAATTATATTTGAGCTGCTGGGCAGAAAATATGCAAAGGCGGACCAGCGGGAAGTATGAAAGTGTCTTTGAATACTTTGAACAGGCAGGAAAAAAGGCTAGTCAACATCCAGCACCCAACTGTCAGAAAAGTGGTCTGGACACCGGAATCAAACTGGTACCAGACTCAATTACATCCCTGTGTAATCCTGTTGTATGTGCTGTTTTCACGATGATAAAATCCTCGCGCTAACACATATTGATCAGCGTGCATTGATCAGTATCTGTCCTCTTTGTTCTCATCCTTGTCCTCCTTGCCTTTGTGGTCCACCTGCTCATCTTCAGCACCATCAAAAAAAAAAAACAGTTTTAAAACAGCGGTAGCTCCCACCAGACAGAGCTTATTTGATTTTTTTGGGGGGGGGACTTCAAGGCAAATATCAGCCCAAAGCCGAATTCATACATGTGTAATGCTTTGTTGATCTCAGACAGCTCAATCGAAGTTTGCGGACAACAACAACTCAAATAGTTGCCAAGAAAACCAAGGCTGCAGTTTGCATTGTCAAATAGTATTACCTGGAATGATTTCGAGACTGATTTTGTGCTGCCTAGAATATTTATCCACACTTTTGCCTCTACTTCGGATGTGTATAATTATATTCTTAGCGGTTTTGAACCAGGAAATGTGCCCAATTCCTTCACCGTGCCCACAAAAATCAGTTTCCCATTCACAGCTGAAGCACTCTTGAATTTGTTCCTCCAGGACAAACCTTCCAGTGTCTCAACTTCTTGTTTCCGCCTTTGATGGAAACTTGTTTATGCTCAAAGCTCTGGACTGAACTGTCCAAAATCATAAGAGTAACATGTGGGAGTTCTGCTTCAGGGAGTGGATTTTCCTTTTAATGTGTCACATTAGGAGCTTCATCTCCTCTGTCAGACACACTACGGCTGAGTGCAAAACATTCAGACTACACCCGAAATAACTAATATTTACTGCTAATATTCACCCCACAAAATCCTTAGCACTGCTATATGATCAATAATACATCAGACAGACATCAGAATGTCTTTCAACTGGGGCATTTCATCTGTGTTCGGTATGTGCTTCAAGATTTGTTTAGCAGGAGGATGGTGTGTTTGTTAGTTTTGTGTGTGCACTGTGTCTCTGCATTTGTGCATTCATGGATGCGCGGGGTCATGCTAGTGCATCTGGTGTTTGTGTGTGAGTGAACCTGCTGCGGTCAGTGGGTGTATTGACAGATGACTGTGTGCAACCCATGTAAAATTCATGTACTGCGCTGCTTTTACAAAAGAGAGCTAGAATGGTTTCTGGGGGAAGATTATACTGGAGCACAGGGTAGACGGAACTGAGAAGGAGGAAGATGCAAAATAAAAAAAAAAAAGGCAGAGAGGGAGAGGGGGAGAGGGAGGGAAGAAGGGAGGGAGAGAGAGTGACAGAGGCAAAAGAAAGAGGGTATATCTGCCTTCAAGCAGAAAAAAAGGAGAGAAAAGTGAAAATGATCCCTCTGGACAGTCAAAGGGTCGAGTGAAGCCAAAGCGAGGCCCCAAGCCTGTTTACAGCAACGGCGTCACCCGGGGAGCGATAGAGCATATGGTACCAAGCTAGAGCTGCATCACAAACTGCAATTTCCTACTTTCCAAATTATTGAATTTACCAAATGGAGGTGAAGCAAGCAGCGATAAACAAACTGTTTCTCTTGGCCCTTTCCTCAACAACGACGACAAAATATGCACACAGCGCACACACACACACGGGCACATTTTGCCTCACTTAAAGAGGCGTGTCAGTCTCATGGGAGGGCTATGATAATGCACCGGGCGCAGAGAGACAGCAGAGAGGGAGAGGAAGACGGCGTCCGAGCGATAGGGAGGTGGGAGCTGATTTATGGGCGACGCCGTGCTTGTAATCAAGCCCCCCCACTGACTGATTGTGTTCTCGGGTATGCTGCACAGCGTGATGTTGCGGCCGTCCACATATGGCACACCTTCCTCTTTCCCCCTTCTCTTCCTGGCTCTCCCCTCTCGGCTGTCACGGTGCTTGACTGCATGAAGGACTATATGCGGCGCGCTTGTTTCGCAAGTACCGCGCAGCATGGGGTGTAAATGCACGTCGCGCTGTACATTTTTCTTCCTTCACTTGTTGTGCAGAGCTCACAGAAGCGCGTGCATACCCACAGTGTGAAGTCAAAAGGCTTTCTTTACGGACGGTCGACTTGAAAATTTCCATCCTAACTCATTCCCTCCTTATGTGATCTTGCAGGCCACTTTAAGCTCATTCAACAAGTCTAAGCTCGTTACATGCTGTACACTTATATGCATGCGCCATATGGGGTGAATCTCTTGCTTGCACTCTCGCTTTTTTCTCCTCTCTCTCTCTCTCTCTCCTTCTCTTTTATGCTGCCTTTTCAGACACACAGCAACATGTGGTTTCCCCACGGTAAACCCCCACACCTCTTGTTGTCTGCCTTTCATCTGGCTCTCCATGGAAACCACACTTACCTTCTTCCTTTTTTCTCGGCGTGAGTTCCTAATTGCGTTGTGGGGAATCTCTCTTTGTAGCCAAAGGGGGGAGTTATTCTGCTCCGCAAGCCTGTTTTCTCTCCCAGTGTAGTTAATTCACTTGGTTTATCCCGAGGCAGTAGATTGGGGCCAAGGCACAGCGTGAGGTCTGCTGATGCTTCTGATTTCCCCAGATATACTGACTGCACAGTGACTTTCAACTTGTGGATTTAAATTCCCAATCTGGAATCATACACTGAATCGATGGTATCAACACTCATGCCACCAAAATCATTCCAGTTGTCACTCTGTTGAAATTCACTAGAAAATAATTTTTCCCCATGGGGCTATGGGAATAAAGTTACAAAATAGAGGTCAGTTGCTCAGAAACTCTGCTCCTCTGTACTTTGTACTCTGTGCAGTATCCAACTTTTTCAAAAATCACAAGTGTACAGCAACTGAGAGAATCATTTTCTACCATTTATGTCTGTTTATTAAGCAGTATCTACTTGATGAAAGGATGTGAAAGTTCCATTATTGTGCAATTTAACCTTAACTATGAGCCTGCACGGCTTAGTTGACAATATTTTCACACATATTCCACAATCCTTTTTTCACATTCACAAAGAGCTACTCCATTTATTCTACCTGTGGTATTTTTGCACTGCTGTGAAAATACTTATCTAGCAAAAGGTGGTGTAATTATGGAGTGATTATGGTATTACAATATTGCTCTGTCACAGTGTGTTTCAGAATCAGTAATTAGTTAGGTAGCTGCAGCTCGCTGAAGTCCCTCGGGGGCTGTTCTGGCTCTGTGTTTGTCTCACTTTGAAAAGGGTCAGCTGAGCTTTCAGTGGAGGAACTGATGGAAGGTGACAGCTAATTTTAAGTCCACAAAGAAGTTGTAAATACTACCTTGTGTTTGCACCGCTTGTAAATGCAGGAATAAGTGTCTTGTACTCTCATATATGGTGGAATTGGGAAAACATTCGATATATCAAGTACATCCCTTTTGTACAGGTCTCAACTTTTGAAAGGTAATCAGTTAGAAATGATTGTTAACCATTTAAACATGCAGTGAATGATGTCATTATGTTGATTAAATCATAAAAGTGATGTAACTAATTACATTTTAGTAGTTTTCTACCAGCCAGGCAAAGATGAAAATTGGCATGTTGTATTTTAAAGCACTCTCTCCATCATATTTACTGCTTTACCCGCGGCCATGTGCACCCTACTAGAAATTCTACTACATTTCTAACAGTAGTTCAAAGCTGCATTTGTCTCTCTGCCTGTTGTCTGATGCTGTTAGTTCGACTGCTCGAAGGGACGTGTTGGCTAGTCCAAGCCCCAAAAGAATGAGAATAGTTAACACAACATCTAAAACTGTCAAGGTGCGAAACACCCAAAATGCATAATTTTCGTTTGACATACTCACCGTGCGCTGCCTTCAGCCTCCGACAAAGAGAGCTATATCCACAAGCCTTCATGGTAAACTTGTTTTCCGAAAAAGCCAGCGATCACTGATCCAAAAGAGCAAATATGCAACAAAAAAAATGCAAAAACAAATCAAACATATACTTAAAGTTATATTCTACGCATTTTCTTTTTACTGGAAAAAAGGAATTTGGAAGCAACCAGCATTTTGATCAGTAACTGGACATTTTTCTCAGTAATTACATTTAATTTTTGGTTTAATTATGTAACGCTTTCAACCCATTACATTCCAACCTTGGCCGCTGATAATGATGTCATGATGTAGTGATCATGCTCTCATGCTACTTGCCTGACACAAGGCCTCGGCGACTGACAGTCTGTTGTTCACTGTGCCTGTTGGTTGCGGTTGTTTCGGCCGCTTGCTGTGAAACTAATTCCCCATCACCACAAATAAAGATGAAAATTGAACTTGAAGGTGGATGGTAGGAAGGCAGAGTTTTTTTTTTTTTTTTATAACCCTCCAACTCTCCACGGTTTTCTTACATCATTTCATGGTTTTGTTGCATCATTTTACACCAGTTTTTCTAACAAAGGAAAACCCCCCCGCGCGGCACCTCACCCTTCCAAAAAACACCCACTACTTGCACCCTGAGGCAAGTAGCTCTCAATCCCGCTCCTTGGTTTTCTATCCTACCTTAATTGCCTTCACCTTGCATTCAGCTGTAAAACAATTGCTAATTACATGGCTCGAGTGCAAAACCAGCAGGGCTGTGGGTTGCTGAGGACCAGGGTGGAGAACCGCTGCCTTCAGGTGCATCCCGATCATGAGGGCTCTAAATGCTTAAGTGTTCTCCCGTATAAACAGAGGCGAGAGCCGGTGGGCTGGGGAGGAAAAAAAAAAAAAAAAAAATGAGTGAGTAGCAACTGTGAGTAAAAAGGCTTTCTTCGCCTCCATCATGGAGTATCATCCAAATAGCTGTGAGAAGGTAAACAGGAGACAAGTCAGACAGATTGATGTGCTTCTTAATGTCTAACAGGTGCCATTTTCTCATTATCACACCCATAACAGCTGGGAGATGCTGGAAAACAGCCTCATCATCAGGATTACTCTGTAGATTGTGATTATGTGTATGTCGGTGTGTGTGTGTGTGTGTGTGTGTCCATGGATATATATGTGTGTGTGCAAGTACTGTATGTGTAATATGTGCAAAATGTGTGTGTGTGTGTGTATATGCATCATCGTGCGCATGTGCATACTATGTGTTATTTTGTGAACGATGCACGGTGCTTATGTGTTTACACGTGTGTGTGTGGATGTGTGCACGTGTGTGTTTGTGCATGTGTGTACTTTTGAATTGCATTTTGTGCACTCTGGGGGTACTTATACTGTGCAGAGCATGCGTGTTTAATACTGTTGCATGCATGTGTGTATGTATATGATGTGTGTGTGTGTGTGTGTGCATGCACGCTCCAGTACCAGCGTCTTTCTGCATTAGCACATGCACGCGTCTATGAGTGTGTGTGTGTGTATGTGTGTGCATGTGTGTGTCTCAGTCATTCCAGCTGGCAAGGAAAGCAATTTCTTCGCTTCAGTTTTTTTTTTTTATTGCAAATCATCACACACACACACACACACACACACACACACACACACACACACACACACACAATAACACGATAATCCATGATGTTATTAGGAACCTGGAAAGTGTGAGACAATATATATCCCCCAACTCCTGGTACTTCTTACTTACTTTTGTCCTCAGACACTCCGCTGTAGCCCCAGCCCTTCTCGCTCTCCCTCCCTCTGTGCCTCTGCTTCCCAGTGCGACTCGCCCCGGCCGTCCCGGAGCGCGCCCCCCGTGTGAAGTGTGCGGTGAATGTAGATGGGGCGAGGCGGCGCCGCGTTGCCCTGTCACTCCATGCGGCCTTGTCAGACTTGAGCTGGGTGGAGTGGCTCCGACATGTCCTCTGGCCCTGCCCATCAATTATAGATGAAACCAGGTGCCAGGATGCGAATATTTCAAAACACAACACAATATCACACAC
>OMLB01055236.1:10539-24458 GCA_900302555.1 Myripristis jacobus
AGCGGCGAGCGGGGTGGAGTGTGGGGCTGGAGTGTGGAGGCGGGGGACCGGATTGCCACCCGTCTGCGCCTCGCCCAAAATAAGGGAGGGGAGGATTAAATATGTTCGAAGTCCGGGACGATGAGAGGTCAAGCCGATGGCGGTGGCTCGATGCTGGCATCGCCGCGTGGCTGTCAATCAGGCGGCCATTTTCAGCTCGCGCTCCCAACTCAAGTGATTTTCACTCACTGGTTCGACCTGTCGAGAAGGAGAATGAAAAGCTTAAGGGGGGGCTGCCGCTCGGGAGTGATGTATGCAGGGGCGCCGGGAAATCGTCAAAGCATCAATCACATGTTTTAACAAGGTGTATTCTATTCATAGGGAGTCATTAATCACCGTGTAGGGCGTCTTGCTGCAGTTTCAAAAGAGCCTGTAGCGACAATAGCGGCGCAAAACTTCACCAAAATTTCTCTCTGTGAAACTTTAAGACTGATCTCCTTATCTGTGGAGAATGGATCGGAACAGTGTGGGTGTTAACCACCTACTCGACAGAGAGTATCTGCAAATATGTGTGTGTGTGTGTGTGAGCGTGTGTGTATATCTTGGGTTAGGTTGATAGTCATGAATATCATATGTGCACTTTCGTTCAAAAATGCTCTCTGCTTTGCACATCAATACCATTTTCCTGGAGATGGCGGCGCTTAGATGCACTTTCGCCCACGTAGGGGCACGCGCGCGCACACACACACTCTCACACACACACACACACACATGCACAAGCCGCGGCTGTGCATCTTTTTCCAGCTGCCTGCGATATCGATCAGCTCCTTGTTACATTATGATAGCATTCCTCAGTGTTATTCAGACCATTAAGCAGACAGAAAATAGCACCATTGTGATTTCTGCATCACTCTGCTGCCTGCGGGGCTCTGACATCTGTCCAGATGGATTTCTCGAAATTAACTTTTTCAAAGTCGCTTAACAGTTCTCTCCAGATTAATTTCATCTCCTAAGACTGAGGGAAGAAGAGCTACATTAAGACAACAAACAAAACTCAGACATATCACTCAAATTCAAATGCAGCTGCCGAGTCATTGCTGTATTAAAGTCAAACCGGGCCAGATTTTTATTTGTCCTAATAAATTGTTTGTGTTGGATCTTTCATATTTTTCTTTAGATCTTTTGCCTCTCTTGTCCTATCCTTTGGTATAAAACATCAAAGACCAGCCAGGATGGTAAAGCATGCTGTTTGTAGTTTACTGACGTTCACTTTACAGGATTTCTGATGTCAAAATTCAAACAGGTAATATATGTCCAAACAGCATGTCTTAAACAGGTGCCTTTTAGGGAGCATTTGCTACCATAAAACATGCAAAATTACGTATGCAGCTTTAAAGTAGCATCAACAGCTGTTTCCATGCAACAATGTTAAAGAAACTTTGGTAATCTTGTGAAAACTTAAATGCAAATTAGCTGCGTTCTGATCAGTTTGGCTGAGGTGAAAAAAGTGTCATGGCAGTGAATAAAACATTTTTGTTAAGTCATGATGGACAAATATTGAGTAGATTACATTTGAGGATGTCCAGAACCATTTTTTTTCTTCATCTTTTTTTTTTTTTGTTGTTGTTTAACAGGATTGAATGATTTATTGCGCTGATCCTGCCATGCCTTGGTCATTACTTATTTGACAAATGTCTTTCCATCAGTAGTTCCTATCAAGAAAAAAAACAACAACTTTTGGGCCTCGAGCAAGTGTGAAAACTTTTTTTTTTCTGTGATAATGAAGAAGTTTCATTGAAATGTATTGCTTCCATTCAGCATTTTGCTAAATCAAAATTTACATATCAACACTCGGATGACAAGTCAGCTAATGTTACTTTGATGGATGCCGTGATGTTTCTTTTCATTAAATCCAGCTCTGAATAGCGGCAGTGGCGGCGGCGGCGGCGGCTAACCCTCTCTCCCTCTCTGTCTCTGGACTGTACACCGTCTCTGATATTGTTACAGTGGCTGAGGGCTGGATGGTAATTGTTGTGGACACGATGAAATGGGCAGCAAAGCACTGAGTGGCTCTAAGCTCGGCGACTTAAGTGGCTGTGGTGGATCGCTAAAGTGCTTGTGGAAGCCCTGGGAACCCAACCCATCTCCTGTTTCTCCTTCCCTCCTCTCTGCTCCCTCCAGTCCACAAATGTAGAGCGGTGGCAGTGCATACATCAGGCGTCACAGGTCATTTGTCTCTGATTTGAAAAAAAACAAACTACAATACACTTACGGGGAGAATTGGGGTTTTCCAATAGACCCTTTTTCACAGCAGTCATTTTGACATGAAATAGCAAGTAGGTGTTATTAGTGACATCAGTAAAGGTTCAAGAGCACTGGACAACACCAGGGCCGTGGCTCGGTTACACTGAAATGTAATGGAACCTTAATTATCACGCCTTAATCATCTGGCTGCCAGTTCGATTTGGAATTCATTTTAAGATTAAGCCACATGTTGGACATGTTGATGCCCGTTCTCAGCCTTAGACCCCCAGGTGGGGCCTTTCTGGCCGCTCCAAAGTCGAGGCTTAAATCTAACGGCGAGCGTGCTTTCGCCGTCGCGACCCCCCTGGCTTTGGAACATCCTGCCCGAGCAGATAAGACTCGCAGGATCAGTAAATTCTTTCACCTCTTAAAATCCCTTTTTATGTGCCTCTGACTTGCCTTGATGATGATGTCATCTCTCTGTTGATTTTATTGCTTTTATTTACATTTACATTTTTTTTTAATTTTAATTTTGTTCTTTTGCCCTCTTTACCTTTCAAAATCCTTACGTTTCTCTCTCTACTGTGAGTTTGTTGTATCTTTTGTTTTCTTGTTTTAAATATGCCTTTACCTTGATTTTGTATTGCTTTTGTATAAAGCTTATAATAATAATAAATAATAACAATAAGGATAATGATAATAATGCGATTTCATGTCAAAATGGCTGCTGTAAAAAAAAAAAATAAATAAAAAAAACCCCTCCAAAATAATTTATGACATTTGGACCTTTCCAGTAATTTCCTCACATTTTTTTTTCTATACTATTGTTGTTGTCCTCGGACAAAGATGACAGATTGGCCCAAGAAATATACATTGTTGAAGGCTAACCAGCTATTTTTTTTTATGGCTCAGCAGTGAGCTAGAATGATTATAGCTATAAATTTATTGGCCAAAGCCGCTCACAGCTTTGCATTTAATGTGCACCACAGTGTTGGCGTATTGTTGGCAAAATAGTTGTTTCTGTTGGAGAGTGGCAGTAACATTTAGTGGATCCAGTGCTGTTTAAGAGAGAAAGGTACAGAAAAAAAAAACATTAAAGTTTTATCTTACATCAGACTGTGACAGGGATGATTACGTGAAAACCCCGTGGATTTTCCCAACAGAGAAAAAAGAGAGGAAAAAAAAGAATTCCATATCTGGGCAAAGGTTTGTAGTCAACGCTGGCTCTCTTGAGGTCTATGCCGTCCTCTCCCTCATTACATATTCATGCCCCCATCGCCCCATTTTCGCTTTAATTTCCTCATTCGATCAAACTCTCCTCGCCACCTTGTCCGTCCCACTGCTTTATCTTCCCACATTTTGCAACGGAGGCATGCTCGCCGCTCATCATTTCTGTCCAGCCCTGATTCAGTTTCCTGTAGCCCCTCTCTCCATTTGTCTCGCCGGCCCTTTCAGCATAGCGGCGCATCTTCCACATGCAGCCTCTCTTTCTCCTCCCTCGCTCCCATCTCCTCATCCCCCCATCAGTCTCCATCAGGGCTGACTGCTGCCACTTCAGACCTGTCTGTCCATGCATCTCTCGCTCTTATTCTCTCTCTTTCTTGGATCCCTCTGTCTTTCTCAATCCATCTCTCTCCCAGCAAACATGCAGGCACCATTAGGCTACACTGACACTGGAGGGAGTGGGGATTTGGATGAGTGGGGGCAGATTAAACCATTAAAACACTTTACTGGCCAGCTATTTGTAAAGGAGGTCGCAGACAGCGTTGTCAAACGGCACAATGATTAAAAATACCCCTCCTCTGATTTATCACACCCCGGGGACAAGGAATACCCTCCCTGTGACTTCATTTTCATCCCAAAGGCACACTGTCAGTGCTCGTGGTGTGTGTGCGTGTGTGTGTGTGTGTGTGTGTGTGTGTGTGTTCAAATATGCATGCAAGAGGAAAAGGGTTAACCAAAGTGTATTTTTGTATCATTAAACATATCAAATGAATATGAAGATTTCCTATACTGTAAAAATATGACACAATACACATAAAGCTACAAGTCAATGGGAGCATTTGAAAGCAACATGGTGAGCAGGGTACACCAAATGGGAAAAAAACCAAACATGGTCCTGGGTGGAAAGTGTTTGAAAAGTTGACATCGAGAAAGTAAGATGGAAAGTTAACACCAAAACAAAAAAATAAATAAATAAATAAAATAAAATGAAAAATTGAGAGGAGCAAGAGAAGAAGACATTACCCTTGGAGACTGGAATTCGAGATGAAAGGCATCCCATATAGGAACAGGAGGACAGAGCGGGGCACATAAGCAGGGAGGAATCAGTGAATCTTTACGGAGCTCCAGCCTTTGCTGCTGAGAGCCCACAGTATAAATCATGAATCATTTACAGTCTCTTTCCCCCAGGAGCCTGTGTTTAAATATTAATGCTCTCCATTCAGATCACAGCCACCCTGACCCGCATAGCTGGGTCTGCTCCCCAAGGACGGCATGTACACATTCCTCCTGCACACACACATGCACACACACACACACACACAGCACTTCCATGGATCATCTATAGGCGTCCATAGAAAATACCAACCAGCTACTAAAAAGCCTTTCCATATATCTTATACTCCCGGAGGTACGTGCACTAAACATGAAGTGCACGTGCGCATATCAGACGAAGTTTACAGCTCAACGCGTTGGTCTGTGAGACGTACTGACACTGAGGCATGAGACATCACTCTGGCGTATGGGAGCGGATGAAGCCCACAGGTTAGAGGAGAGGTTAAAGGGAAAGTTCACCGGTATGAATCTCAGGTCCGACTCAAAAAAAAAAAAAAAATCAGCACTTGAGTAATGCTCAAGCATGATGCGAAGTGGGGATAGAGGAAATTTGCCTCACTCAGATCTCCACATCCAGGCCCTCATTGATTTATTTTCATCCCTGGTGGGAACAAAACAACTCAGCCTCTCACGGTGATTTATTGTGCCTCACCCATGCTGTAGATTATTTACACGTTATCAAATTAAAAGATGAAAAATATATTTAACGAAATGCCTATACTGTGAGCTTAATGCACAACTAACAATAAAATCATGTTATGGTAATTCCCCTATATTGGCATTTCTTGCCGTCTGAGTTAAACAGTGATGTGTCTCACATTAGTCTGACACACATAGGAGATACAATCTTTATTACAGTCAGACACAACAAATCAGATCGTCAAAATGCTATTTTAACTTATAGGAATGAAATCTCCCCAGTGCTGCTTTCAGTAGGCGACCATGTTAGTGCCACTGAGTTAGGCACACCAGCAGACCTTTTTCCACAGCAGCTATTTTGACATGAAGAAGCAGGTAAACACGGGTGTTACTGATGACATTAAATAAGGTTCTGTTCCACTCAGGTCTGACAGAGCCAGGATCCTGCTGCTGTGCATGCTGGCTCAGTGGAAAAGCTCTGCTACACTTAAACAGAATGGAGTCATGTTGTTATAACCATAAATCCCAGTTACTTGGAGAACATGAATGTCTTCCCTCGCTATTTACAACTTGGAAACTCAGGATTTCCAATATTCCTGCGTGATTTCTCCCACTTTGCCATAATCAGCATGGATCGTGACAAGCATGGAGTTCATGATGGAAGTGTCATCAGTAACACTACTTGCTGTAAGGCCCCAGACAGTTTATATAAGCTTCCCTACAATATAAATATCAGTTCATTCACATGGCAGGCTAGCTTTAGCGTTTGCTACTTGCCTGTAAATTTGTATTATTAGCTGCGACAGTTCTGCAAAAATCTGAACAAAGCTCAAGTCATGAAGACAAGGTGTCAAGTCAGACTGACAATCCCTCCAGTGCATGCAGTATTAATTAAAGACCCCCTCACTCTGCTTCACATGATCAATAAATAAAAAAGATTTTTTTCAGCAATTTTTTTCATGGATAGATTATCAAATATAGCACATTTTTTCACGAGTGTCATGGGACGAAACTTCCTCGTTCTGTGAACAGGGCTCGGGTTACGAGCCAGTGCGCCAGCAGGCGGGTGGGTGGACAGAGACAATTTGCATATTCATAGATCTGTGCATTCATAATGAGGGCAAGATGTAGAGTTACATTTAAGCTGTTTAAAGGCATTAAGGGATGTTTTTTTCATGGAAATAACTCCTAAATATGTATTATTGATGAGCAGAGATGATTTTTGAGGGTTTAATAAATGGCTGGAGGCAGGATATAATGTCATGATTAACACCTGTGTTTACCCTTGATATCAAAATAGCTGCTGTGAAAAAGGTCTGCTGGTATGTGCGAACATGGCAGCCTACTGAAAGCAGCACTGGGGCGATTTCATTCCCGCCAGTTAAAATACATTTGACTCTGCATTGCTGTGAGTGAAACTGCCCTGTTGATGAACTTGAGAAAGAGGCAAAGCTTTCCTTATGTTTTCTATTTACGTGAAAGTTTATCATTCATTTACGTTATTGTGACAGCTGAAAGAAATGACAGGCCCACAGCATGTCTTCTGTGTGTGATTTATTCTCATAAATAAAATGTTTCAAAAACATGTCCCGTTGCATTTTTTTCCCCCACAGATTGCATCCTGAGGCCAACTCAACTTTTCCTTAAATAAAAAAAAAAAATCAGATTCTTGGCTCTCCTCTTCCTATCCTTCTTTTCCCCCGTCAACTCCTCCGTCCTGCTCGCATCGGCAGCGTCTCCTCTCAGCTGCAGGAGAACCATGAGTGTCTGACACTGCAAAAAAAAAAAAAAAAAAAAAGAAATAGAAAACAGTGCTGACATCTGCTACGTGAACATTTCCTCATTCCAGCTCAACGAGAAGACGCGGATCCTCCTCAAACCAAAGTTCCCAACACCCCAATTAGTGTCACCTCCAAGCCTTGAGCATTCCTCTACATGGCTCACTGTCTCCCACCATTTCACTCTTTGTTTTCACCCTTTTATTCCTGCCTTTTTGGCCAAGGTGCACACACACACACACACACACACACACACGCACGCACGTACATGCACAGATACCTCTTGTTCTCCATTTTTTTTCCCTTCTCTTTTATCTCCGCTGATGTTTTTCACACTATCCGCTCCACTGGTTCTTTTGCAGTGCTCTTTTAATACGGCCGCGGTTTAGATCAATCTCTCCCAATCAATACTTAATATCAGAAAGAAGCGCTGGCCTTTTGCTGTATACTCTGGCGTATCGTCAACACACACCGACCATCGTCTCCGTTCAACCTATTCACACCGAAAGTAATGAGATATTGAATTAGACCGAGATACACTAAGGAGAGGCCAATACTGTACCATCCACAATTGGTGCGTTTCCCTCAAAACCCCCAGTCTGACATTAAGGAATCTGATTCTGTTTGACACGATTGCCTCATTTTTCTTCATTTTCTCCTCGGTCTCACAACAGGGCGAGTTTCACATTGACGTTCACTGATTCCTGCGCGGCCGCTGTGTGATTCATGTTCTCCCCATATATAACACATAATAAATGAACGCTGTGCCAGTGACCTCTATATATGCTAAAAGCATGTATTACCAATGACGCATGTTTTGAAGTGTCTACTTTCAAATAACTTCTTGTCTCTCAAGATATTCCCAATCCTCCCATTAAGCATGCATTACAAGCCTAAGTGTATTGGCGAGGATAACCGGGCAGCAGGCAGTGTAAGTATGTCTTGCATACGCTGTATAATTTATCATGTTAGGAGCCTCAAGCTTTTTAATGGTCTCTGCTCTCATTATCCAGTCTCTGTTTTCTCGCCGTGCCTTCTGAGAGTTCCCCCTAATGGAGGGACAAATAGATTCATATGAGATCGTAATTACAGCATTTTTAAGCAACGAGGGCAACAATCAGATAGCGAGGGAGGACGGAGCAAATCTCGGCTGATACGGCTGTATCTTCCATCGGGACAGGCGGGAGAGAGAGAGAGAGGAGAGCGAGCCAATCAGACAGTGTCAGATTACCCTACAAGCTTGTCCGTCATTTGTCTAGATTCCGGTCTTGCTTCCTGTTTCTATCTGCTTCCCGTCTCGCCAGTGACTGATAGGGCCTGTAAGGGAGCTGGGCGCCATGTCAGGGTTGCTAGGCGCTGATCTCTCTGTCAGGGTTGCCAGTTCGAGCTCCGTAAGTGAAGAGAAGCAGATGACTTCTTGAGCGCGTTAATTTAAGCGAGATGTGCCGTGCAAACGAATGGCCTCATTTGCATATCCCCCATATCAGATATAAGGAGCCAGAGAATAAACTTGAAAAACAGCCTCCTGTTGGTTTAATTAAAGAAAGGGGAGGGGGTGCAGAAAAAAAAAAAAAGAACAAATCGCCGGGTAACTAGAAAGACATCCTAATTTGACGGCACTTCCAAACTGATTTACACTGTCTACGCTCAAACGTGTCCTGACTGTGAAGGAGATGCGTAAGACAGCTCAATCCTCACGGAGGCACGGACTCATATTGTAAAAGAAAACAGTAAAGACAACCAGGAAAGCCATACAAAACGGATAATTGACAGCATATCCTAGACAGAAAGCATGTGTCCAAATGTATCTGGCAAAGCTCCCTGTGTTGTTGAAACAGGAGCGTCAGATATTCACATCCCTGCCAAGAGGAGCTCATGCATAAACAACACTGTCATATTTATATAGGCATCCCCGCGGAGTCCTTCCGCTATTGTGCTGTTATACTAACTACCTCTGCCGGGGGAACATGACAGTATCGCCACAACACATGTTCTTAAGTGATTAAAATTCACTCTCCCCTTGTAGGCTTCGCTTATCGGTGAGTATTTTTGGTGTTTCTCAGCTGCAGTGAGGGTCACTAGGGGCAGCTGTGGGAAGCAGATAAAAAAATGTATTTTTCATTGGCAATGAGCACACACAAACACACACACACAGACACACACACACACACACTTCTGGGGAATGTGTTTGAGGCCGCCCTCTGGAGTGTTGGGTTGATAAAAACAGATTCCCTCCACGGCACTTGAGTGTTATTATTCTCTCTTCTTTTTCCCTTATCTGGAGCCTATTGTTGGAACACTGGGTGGTTATTGGGTTTTGTCAGGAGAGGAAAAGAGCGAAGGGAGGAGAGGGACAGGGACAAGCTTCATGCCCTCGTTCGCAGCTCCAGTGCCATGGAGCAAAGCAAAGCCAGATATAGCCTACACTCGCTCTACATAGGTTTCAAAATCTCCGAGCAGCTCTCTCTGAAATGATAACAGACATTTTCCTTGGGTAAAACATTGGGAAAGAAGATTTATTTTTGTACTGAGGCACTCTATAATTGAATAAACTGTGGAGAAATTATATTTTCCTACCGTGCACTGGCATACCTTGTCATAGCCGGTTAGAGTCACACCCAAAAGGATTTCAGAGGGAAAATATTAACCTTGTATCACCTCTCTGAGGCAAGAGAGCTGTGTGCAAACCTTTGATGAAGTATGACACGGAGTTGGATTATTTCACAGGACAGACAGGAAACTGAGGAAAAACAGGGGTGGGTGTTTTCGCTTCAGAATCTTTGGAAATTATTTTCAGGGTTTTTTTTTTTATTTTTCTTCCCTCAGACTTAAATATCGACTGCATATTGATTTCAAGCCACACTTACTCAGTATCTCTGTGCGTGTCTGCTCAATTATCCTAATGATATAATCTTTTTAAGTGAGTCAGAAATTCTGCAACATTCAAGCATGTGGTTATTTACCACCCAGCATAACCTCATGACCCAGGGTGACCTTTTCAACTTGACCAGCTTGCTGCCAAGTAAAGTTTTCACTTCGGCTTCCGAGCTCCGCCATCTAATGAGGGCTTATAGATAGAAATGCGCCCGCTATCTGCAGGCCTTGTTGTGAAATGAAAGGTCACTCTCAGTGGATGAGCAACCCCGATATCTCCTATCTCTCTCCTCGCTGGCCAACGGGGAAATCAACCGCTATTAGACCAGAGAAGCGTCCTTTATCACGGCGGTCATTATCATCCAAATCATCACCCAGGCCACGGAGCATCATTTAGCCTCCCCATTTAACTTCTCACCGGCCGTGCGTCAAACATGTCTACCAGTGACAATGTGTCCAGCAATATTGGGAGCTGCAGGGAATTACGCAGGACAGAAAGCAATTAGCGGGCTGGAAAGGGATGGAGCTTCAAAGGCAGGGCATGTACAGTTATAGTACAAGGAGAAAGGGGAGATCTAACTTCGAGGGCTGAATTACTTATTAATGCCACTAATGAGGGCAATGCAATGAGCTTGAGATGGAGCTAGATGAGACTAGATAATGTACCTGCTGCTGTTTAATGGAGGAAAATGCACTAAGGCTGCTCACACCTGAGAGAATCCAGGAATGTGGAGGGTATGGTCTTTGTCAATCTTGCATCTTAAGGATTTGGCCGGGTTTCAGCTGCAGTGAGATGAAGTGAGTTGCACTTTTCCGAGCCTGCTGCTCACTCTAATGTGACTTTAACTCTGACCATGCATGTACATGATTCATCAGGCTTCCCCCAGTACACATCCCAAAAAGTGTAGATTCAAATCCCAGCGAAGATGTTTTAATAATATCCACAATTTATTCATAGCACACAATCAGGGAGAGCTAAAAAATAAAAAGACTGTCCCGGTGGGTACAACACTCATTAAAAGTTTGGAGCCTCCTCTCCTGATGTGTTCCCAGGATCCAACTAAGATGACAGAGAATATGACGGTTTATTTTTTGAAGAGTGACGGTCGGGGGGCCTGGGAGAGGAGAGTGGAGTTAACACTGAGAAGCTTTCAGCAGTTCAAGCGCTGCTCAGATCGCGATTTTAAAGGAGCGCCCATCCTGCCTCCCTTCACTCCCATTTGTGAAGGGCAGTTTTGTCAAAGAGTTTCGCGAGGCGTAGACGGAGACGCAGGCCCCGTCTTGTCTTTTCATCAGTGGTTGAAAAGGGTCTGTGTTTCCTCACAGCGTGGCTGGCACTAATTAGCTTACCACACATATTACCCACGAGGTTTCCGAACCTCTGCTCCCCACCAACTGAGAAGTCGACTAAAGATGAAACAATGATGAAAGAACTTTGGTGGATGTTGGAGACGGCAGCGTCCGGATGATGAAACAATTATGTACAATAATGATAAGTAAAGGATGGACACAAAGACAATTAAATCTTTTCTTGTTTCTACTTAACTTCCACCGACTTGATTTCCATTTCAGCTTCCTTTGCATTGTCATCCTGCTCAGCCAGATAAAGAGTAATGGTGAAAAAACGAATATAAGTGGCTGCTTTTAACAGCCCTGGTTTTTAAACATCACAAGGCCCAGGTGAGGATAGTGAAAAGGCTGTTTGCCCCCATAAACATGCAGAATAATTCATTAAATATTGGAAAAATCTAGTTTTAACCGGGGCCAGTCAAGGCTCACTAAAAATGGAAGGTTGAAATAGTGGTGATGAATGGTTGGTTACTGAATGAATACTGAAATTGCCTGCTATTCTCATGCGTCCAACAGAGGCTCTCTCATCTGTGGCATTCAAATGCTGCAGCCTCTCAGGTGAAGACACATCCTTGAGTCTGTTGTCCTCGACTGGCCTGAAGGCTGCACATCGGTACAGCAGTAATGCTAACCGTTGCTTTCCCAAATTAACACAAAGAGCTTCAGAGAGAATTTGATTTGGGGGCCCCTCCCACCACCTTGGGATCAAAGCAAATCTGTCGACAATGCATTTACTGTAAAGTTAACCACCTTAATTGCTTCTGGTTTTTAGGCCCATTTTAGGAGGGAGAGGATTTTCAGCGGGACATAAAAGGTCAAGAGTAGATGCCACATAGAAGCGCTATTCATCATCTGAAAGCCAGGAACCCGGGAAATGAAAATGGCCAAAAATCCCTCCAAAATACCACATTAGGAATCCACGACCTTGAGGGACACCACAGAAAAATGCATGCTTTGATTTGGTGTCAAAAACTTTTGACTTTTGGAGGTTTCTGTCAGAATTGCGTGTTTCAGAGACTGGATGGCGAGCATTCTCCGCGGGAAATTGCTCAGAAACTCCCCCTACTCCCCCTCTACCTAAGAAAGCCACACCTTCCTCTGAATGCCCTCAGTCTCCACTTTGTGGTTGTGAAGTTTCAGCTGTGATTATCCCAGAGGTCACTATAGGTCATTCTATACAGTGACATCAAGTTTGAAATAAGGGTTTCCCTATAATGAAATAGTTACTCTAATAGTTACTGGGGTCTAACATCATCACACCTGGATGAAATGTGGCTCATTGAATCCAGAAGAGTCTCAGCTTTCAAGTCAAACCAAATTCATGCAACTCCGAGACTTTTTAGGCTCCAGTCTGCACAAATACACCATTTAGAATAAGCCAAAACAACACATTGCTAAAATCTGCATGGTTTTTGCAGCAAACTGCATGGGAGTAGAATAAGGTGGGCATGTCTGCAAAGGGCAGACCTGTGGGTGCCCATAGAACCAGATATCTTGAGCTGAGAGGTCAAGGGAAACCTATGAAAATAGCCATGCCAGTTTTGGAGCAATATTTAGCCCCCTCTCTAGACAACCCACCCGACATGACATGACATACATGGTAACAACGGATTCCTTAGTATGTCAGCTGGACCCGCCATCAGGCCGTCAGACAATTAAAACCGCTCTTAGGGGCCCTCTGGTGGCCACGGGTGCCCTAAGCAGGCCGTTAGTTAGCTTATAAGTTGGGCCGACTCTGAAGAACTTCTTCCTCATGCTCTAGCTCAGAGAATGGATGTATGGGTGCCGGTGGCAGTGATGGTTTGATGTAGGACATGGAGGCAAATACAAAATAATTCCCTTGTCTGAACTGACAGAATGAATCAGAGTCTCCCGTGGATGTGAGTTTAACAAGCTATCAGGTATTGTGTGCCCTGGCGTAATAAAAGGAGTGGATACAGAGCACCTTCGGGTCAGAGATGGAGAAAGGCAAGGATGTAAGGACCTGGTCGCAGCAGGAGGTTACATGATAATTGGGACAGAGAGGTAGTTAGAGTAATGAGAGGTGTGGGTGGGGGTTGAGAGGTAGGGGATCATGGTCAGAGGAAATTAATGTGGAGGCGGTTGCAAGGAGTGGAGGTCGACAGAGAAGGATGGACACCGAGGAGGAGCGACGGAAGTGGAAAACAGAGAAGTGAAGGGAGGTTGGATGCTGCACAGGGTTCCTGGTCAGGCTTACGGGTGTCGAAGGAGTCTGAGGCGAGGTGAGGAAGGAGGCTGTGGCAAGGAGAGGGGGGGATGTGAAGAGTGACTTGATAGAAAAATGAAGGCACCGGGGGAAAGAGGTTCTTGGCAACAGAGGAAGTCTGAGTGGAATGACATTGGAGAGCCCAAGGAGGAGCGATTTCATTACTGCACACTGGGGATGGGAGAGGAGATAGTCAGTGTGTGTTTTTGTCTATATGTGTATGTGTGTACGTGTGCGTGTTTGTGTGTGTGTGCGCGTTCAATGCCAGAGTAAAGGGGGATGCAGCAGCAGCAATTGAGGGGAGAGATTGGAAGAGGTTGTATGTGATGGCAGGGGGAGTGTGTGTGTTGGTGTTTGGAGGGGCGGTATTGTTGAGCGAGGTATCGGAAAAAATAAAGGAGAGGGAGGAGATGGCAGGTTGGGGAGAGGAAGATTGCAGGTTTTTAAGTCAGGTTTTGCAGTGTAATCACAGGGAATAGAGGAGGTGGGTG